>CAJNOQ010000213.1:0-62679 GCA_905250885.1 Didymodactylos carnosus
TCTACTATATGCCATATTGTAGAGAAATGTTTGCTCTACAAAACTGATGATTTCAGAAAATTTCACAGTTCGTTGTTGCAAAAATACAAACCAATTTTTGAAAAACACGAAAAAAAACTGTTGCATGTCTACCTAGAATTAGAATTTCTGATGGTATAATTGAATCAATCTAATATTTTCTGGCATTTATGAAGAAGTTTTGTATTTCGTACAATCCTAGTATTTTATGTAACAAATAGTTATTTTCTTATTTAGATGATAGTTGGGGTGGTGGTATCGAATTAGCCATATTAACAAAATTATATGAAATTGAAATATGTGTAATAAATAGTGAATGTGGTGGCCGAATTGATTATTTTGGTGAAGATTGTCAATTTCCATATCGTGTTTTTTTATTATACGATGGACTTCATTATGATGTAAGTTATATCAGAAATCACTGATATGTTTCGTTGCTAATTTCTATTCTATGTTAATATTTTAGCCTGTTTACTATTCAAAATTTGATCCAGATGAAAATAAAGAGTTAATTCAAACAAAATTTTTACGTAATGATGAAATGATATTAAATTTGGCAAAAAAACTGATTGAACCAACAACACCACCGGCATCATCAACAACTCCTAATATTGAGAAGAATGCAAAGGACTGTGATTACAAACAAATGATGAAAGGGAATGAATTGGTGCATGTGAAACTTTGATAATTAAATCGTTCGTTCACTTTTTGTTATTTCTGAACAGTTAACGTGCGGTTTAAACATGTTTTTTTTTCTTGTACTGTAGCAGTGATTCTCTCTTTTTTTGAGTGTGTGTGTGTGCGTCTGTTTACTGATTTTTTTTCAAAGATAATGCGACTAGAAACAAACTTAGAACCGATATTCAACTCATCTTTTTTCCTCTGCATCTTTAGTCTGCATATTAGGATGATATAAAATCACTTTTTCTATTACCTAGTTGCTTCTGAGAACCACACGAAATGGATAAGAGTTGCTGTTTGCTGGTTTCTTTTTTGTTTCTTCGTATATATATTTTTTTGCCTATTTATGTATATTACAAACGAATATCCTATTCGAAACTTTTCTTAGTTTCATTTCGTTTTTATGTTCTTCTTACTTCTGTTTTTTGTTTGGATTTGATAATGTGGAAAAGAGGAGAAAAATAATCTCATCAACTTCTCTCAATACCAGGCTTGATTTACTTTTAATGCGAAAATGTAAATTAATATATTGTATTTTATATATCGTTCATTTTTGCAGAAACGGCTGGTACACAACACAAATTGACATCATCTAGATTGTTAGAAAATGTTGAAACAGACATCTTGTATTAATGAGAGCAAAAAACCGAGTAATTTAATCAGACTATTATAGCGGGTCGAATAGATTTGCTTTCTCGGATTTCACTCATTTTATGAAATATTGTATTTACTTCCATGTGATGATAGATGTTCTCTACGGTATATTTTGAAAGAAAGTTCTTTTGGTTGTCTATGCTACATACATTAACGAGTTCACTTTTTTTGAAACTACATTACAAAAGCATAGATGTGATGTATGATGCAAAATTTTCATCTATCGCTAAATTACAATTTTCAATGTAGAAGTAGCTAATCTATTTTACCTGTTACCTTTCTCGTTATTATTATCATATGTCTAATATTAATCAATTTTCTCATTACTTACGTCTCTAATTGGTATCATCTTATTGACCTTCATCTGTATATTTAAGATTATAACCACTTCGATTGAATGATGATTTGACAAAAAATCGAAATGCAGTAAGTTCAAAAGATTTGGTTTTAGATATTACATTTTTCACATATTTTAAGGTATATAACAGACTGTATTGTAAGATGAGTCAGTGTGTGTGTTATCGGATATTTATCTTTGATCGCTAATTCAGCTAATACTACCTTGTGTGTGTGAATTTATTTAATTTTTAATTTTATAAAATTATATATTATTGCTTATATTATCTTTTTAGTGCTCGTGAAGTATTAACAAATTCGTCACACACATTGCGTTCAATACCAATGCCATCAAAAGGTGAATTTATTTAGTTTTTTGTGTTATATTTTTCATAAAAAGCAAAAATGAATCCTATAATCATAATTTGCTGGTTTCATTAGTGTATCTAGCTACAAAATTTATTTAATGTATTTTTCCTTAATTTTTCCATCTTGGACATACAGTAAACTGGACTATAATTTTCCATGTTTCTCGAAAATACATTTCGCTTTTCTACAGTGAATTTAGTTCGAGGTATTCAAATGGTTAGTATGGAGGCTTTTTTGCAAAATATCTTTTACTGATGCGAAATAATAAGTGTTTGGTGCTCGACTGCCACTAATGCTACTCAAATATTCACAAGTCTTAATTTAGTGCAGACTTATATATTATTTTAATTAATTCAAACTTGCGAATGAAGTTTTATATTTATAAGTTTAAATGTTGTCATCAGATATTGTAATATGACGTTAACTTCTAGTACATATATAATAGCGTCATTCTAATTCTGAACAGGTTAAAATTATACAACTATATGGAAATAATGATCACTGTTTCAACTTTGTCAAGTTAATGCTCATGAACCGTTAATAATCAAAGTTAAAGTCCAGGTAATTTTACGACGTCATTGTTGTTCGCCTTTTTTGTACATATGTATTATTATCACAGAGCGTGCAATGTTATATTAAACGTACAAAAATAAAACAAAAATGTCAAACATTTACTCTAACATAAATACACCATCATTATTCACCGATTTTGAAGGTTATTATTTCTGTATTAATCATTTGCATGTTTTAAAATTGAAATTGAATTAAACCTGAATACATTCTAATGTTAACCAAAAAAAGTTTGTTATTAATACCGTTTCAAAGTCCCAAAATGTTTTATCTATTAGCCAGAACTTATTTCATTTGTCTAATGAGAATACGAAAATTATTATAACTCAAATTTGCAAGTATATGTTGTTAAATTTGAAATTGAGATACGTGCACATGCACACGGTTGATTTTAAGTACACCTTTTTACAAAACTTCCTTCAATCACTTTTTCTATTGCTTCTATGCAGCTCATAAGTTGAATATATGCACGGTTCCTTCTGTATAAACTAACTGTTTGAGTATTTCTGGAAAATAAGGAATTAAAAATGCTATAACTTGGCGAAAAGGTGTCTATGAACTTTACTAATTTGTACACATGTAACTCGAATTCTTTAAAAACTGAAAACGTGAAGAAATGAGCGAACACTTGGAGAACTAAAATTAAAGCTCTGATCTAAGTGTCATTATCATCTTCAATTTTACTTATCAGATGATACCAATAGCTCGCTATATCCGAAATCATTAAAAATCGACTTAAGATCATGTGATTATTGTACTTTCTGTTATTTTCTCGTATTGAATTAATTTTAATTTATTCATTATACTTTATTTTAGCATGTCGAGATCGCCTTGTGAGAACGCCCACTGCTATCGTCATGGTAAGTTACATGGCTAAAAAAATAGAAATTACTGATCATTGATCTATTTTTTAATTTTTAGGTTGGATTGCCGGCTCGAGGAAAAGTAAAATCTTCCCTTTCTCAAGTTCAACATCTGTCAATTTGTTATATTCTTCTAGACATATATATCCAAAAAGTTAGCGAGATATCTCCATTGGATAGGAATTAAAACAAAAGGTATTTATTCATTCAAAGTTCAGAGTGACATTTATAATCATTTGTATTTTCTTAAATTCAGTATTCAATGTTGGAGAATATCGTCGAGAAGCAGTTAAAGTGTATGGAGGAAAACATTTCTTTGATCCGGACAATGCTGAAGCTGTAGCAGTGAGAAAGTAAGTTCTTCTCAATTGAAAACTGATTTTTTTATGTTTTTCTTTCTCTGTCTCTAGTCTATGTGCTCAACAAGCATTAGAAGATATGTGCAATTTTTTGTCGGATGAAGGCGAAGTAGCAGTACGTAATATAAGAATATACATACAATAGGTATCTAAAAACATTTACTCGACATGTCCAATGTACATAGAACATCGACTTGCATGTTTTATGCACAACTTTAACTGTCCTTCGAAACTTGATCTTTATAAACATAGTTTATAGAAGTTAAGTTAAAAGACTAAGCAAGTCGTGTTTACCCTCCCCATTTTACTTAAAACGCTAGGCAGTCGAAGTCAAAAGGTTAAGTAAAGAATCTCAATGACATCAATTTCTCCTGTTTATAAATCAATAGAATTTAATTAATAAAGTGATCATTTTTGTATTTTTACTGCTTATTTGCTTAGTTTTAGTAAACATCACTTTCTACACTCTCTAATAAACAGTATAAATGTGAAGTATTTTTGACAATGACGACGGTATCTATTCATTTTGAGAATTTGAAATTATTATTTCGTGCCGTTTTTTTAATTAGCAACCATTCTACTTAGTCTATAAGTATCTATTTTTTCCTATCAACTTCACAGTTTCTCAATATCAATATAATTAATTTAAATAGTATAGGGAGTTGACGCATTGTAACAAAGACTAGTTTGTTTTTTTAAACTTTCACATATACCGACGGTACGTAGTATATCTAATCTACGGGCAGTTTAGTTAAGTACCTTTTACATGATCCATCGTGTTTCTGGTAACAGATGCATATGGTTTTGTCAAATTTTTTTATTACAATATGTAGTCCTATTCTGACATTCCTCGTAAATAATAATGTCATACACATAAATTTTTAGTATGAACGATTGTTGAGAAAAAAGTGTACAATGAATTTAGCAGATGAAGAACGTCGTTAACCTAAATTGTAATATTACAATTGGAATAGTTCATGACGGTTCGAAAATTATTTATCCGGATCAACAAATCATTTACATTTACTAGGTCCAGTTTAATCAAAGTCAACGAATTTGAAAATAATTGTAAAAAACGTGTAAGAGAAGAAACAACATCCATATCAAATATTTACAAATAAGAATTAGTTAAATCTTGTTTAAACATAATGATATACCATTTCTACCATCAGTTTCATAAATTGGTTCAGCATTTTATCGTGAATAAAATATCCTTATTAAATGTGTTCAAATGTAAAATATCTTACAAGATTATTGTATAAGAATTGATAAGGTCTTACAACAGTCATTAATGTATTATGTTTACATTTCTTATCATAAGATGTTTACAAGATCGTACACGAATATATAGAGTCTTGTTGTATGTTCTTACAGGATTTTACAAGAAGTAAATGATTCATCGTACCACAAAAATTTTGCTACGAGATGTAGTATATATACACAAGATGGTTGCTGATTTTCTATTTCGTCAACGTTACAGTTCACCTGAATACATATGCAGTGCATGGATTAGGAACATGACTAAACAGGATCCTGGGACATCTGGTCCCTGCATGCTTTATGCTAGAAAATATTAGTAAAAGAAAAAACAGTGTCGGATTAATATAAAAAAGAAGTAATACCAACTTGGATATTTAAAGAATTTCTTATAAAATCTTGTGAATTCTTGTCTGGTCTTATAAATTTTCCTGCAAGTTCTTATCACAAGATTTTGTAAGATCTTGTAAAATCATACTGCCCTGGATAATAGACGTGTTAATATTGTGAAAAAATTATCTGTAACCGTGGGAACAAAATAATAACGGTAACTTAAATAAAACGAGACGAAATGAGAATAATTTCAGATTCTCAAAACGAATGGATACCGTCATCATTGTCAAAAATACTTTTAAGTATTTGTATTGTTTTAAATAACTAATTTTTCTGAAAAGTTACGAGCTGTGGTAGAAATTCTCAATCAACTCATGGAAGGTGTCTTAATACTTAAACTGTTTGTAGACCATAAAATAAAAAAATAAAATTTTATTTGGTAAAGTAGTAGGAGGAAATATTCTTTGTTCCTTACACAACCTAGTGACTTCGTCTACCCAGTATTTTAAGTAAAGTGAGGAATGCGAGTTTCATGTTTCTTACATAACCATTGTACCCTAGCGTGTTCTGGAAAATGAACAACGGTGTGAAAGAGCAATAGCAGACAACAAGAACGCCTATCCACCATTTCTTGCGAGAAACTGAGACTTATTCAACTTAAGTTTGTACACCAGGAACAATAGACATGCCATAAACTCATCTTAAATTCAGTCAATATTTACAGGTTCACTAAGATTATCGCTAACATTTTAACCATATGATGATGCAACAACTGTTGTTTAAAATTTTTTTATCTTGTGATGGTTTTAAATTTGAAGGACATCCGTCATATATCGAAAAGAAAGCATTTTTAACGTTTTAGAAATTGATGTAGTTAGATTTCCTGTATAACCTCCTTTTTTGCTAAGACAAGTGCACAGTAGATGTTGGCAAAAAATGATATCTTTTAAGGCGTGAGAATGGAAGTCTCGCATCCCACATCTGTTCCGAAATGGGACGGATCTCGGGTAATGTAGATATTTTTATAGAGCAAAATTTCTAGGAGAATAAAGCGGCAAGAAATTCTTGTACCAGTAAAATTTCGCAGAATTACTTGTAATGATGTTTGTTCTTAACAGTCATCTATTATGAAATTTATAACATAGTTAGAGGTAGAAGACTACAAATACAAAATTGTTTCAAAATTTCTGCCCGTTTTTTAGAATTTTTTGTACGATATGATACGACTGGGACAAATTTCTCTGTCCGCAAGACAATATTTGTAGATCATCGTGAAACAGGGACAATTTGAAGAACCAAAAACGCTAATTTTCTATATTTTTGACTTTTTTCGGGGGCTATCGTGTCATTTGTATAATAATGACATTCTCGATGTTTCATTGTCATACGATAAAATGTTCATTGATATTTTGAGACTGATCAATGCTTTTAATCAATACTGATCAATTATTTTAAATAATTTAGATATTTGATGCTACCAATACCACACGTGATCGACGACGTATGATTTATGATTATTGTACGCAAACATTTTGTTTTAGAGTATTTTTCATTGAATCTATTTGTGATAGTGCAGAAATAATAGAAGCAAATATAAAAGTATGTATTAACATCTTTTTGAAATTATTACAAAACTTATAGAAACAGTGACATCGTAAAATAAATAGAAGAAACTTGTTTCCGTCATTTGAAGGTATCTGTTTTTTTTCATCTTATTATTTAGGAAGTAAAATTGAAGAGTCCCGATTATAAAGAAATGTTGGCTAGCGCTGCTGTTGATGATTTTTTATCAAGAATAGCCTTATATGAAAAAAGTTATGAAACAATTGATGATAAAACCGATGAGAAAAATCTTTCGTTTATCAAATTATTCAATTGTGGTGAAAGATTTTTGGTTCATAAAATTGGCGGTCATATACAATCGAGAGTGGTCTATTTTTTGATGAATATACACGTTTTACCACGAACAATCTATATAACACGAGTATTTTTGCATTATTTTATACTTTTTTACAGTATTCATATTTTTCTTTTTCTTAAAGCATGGAGAATCGGAATTGAATACACAACAACGAATTGGCGGTGATCCTCCATTATCACCTCGCGGCAAAATGGTAGGTTATTCTCACCTTGAACATCTAATGTAAATATAAATCAAAATCTATTATTATTTTTAGTACGCTGATGCACTGGCGCAGTATATGGCAAAAGGTAGTCAATACTTCTTTTTATTTCTTCTTCTTGTTCAAATAAATTAATTACAATTATATTCTAGAGAATATTCCTGATTTAATTGTATGGACTAGTAAATTGCTACGTACAATACAAACAGCTGCAAAAATAAATGCTCCAAAAGAACAATGGAAAGCATTGGACGAAATTAACGCGGTAAGTGTACTCCATTTAGTTAATACATAATTATATTACTTTTCAATTTATTATTTTGTTCAGGGTATTTGTGAAGGATTAACATATCTTGAAATTGCAGAAAGATTTCCCGAAGAATTTGCTTTACGTGATCAAAGCAAATATTATTATCGTTATCCTGGTGGTGAGGTGAGCTACGAAAATAATTGGATGTTCAATATATATAAAAAAATATTTATATTTTTAGTCCTATCAAGATCTTGTTGCGCGACTTGAACCAGTGATTATGGAATTAGAACGAGCTGAAAATGTACTTGTCGTTTGTCATCAAGCAGTTGCTCGTTGTATACTCGCTTATTTTCTTGATAAAAATGCAGGTAAAGTAACTAGACATTAATCACAAAAAAAAACCATACATTTGTCTTTTATTGTGCATGAAAGATTGTGTTTCAGATGATTTACCTTATACAAAAGTACCATTACATACACTTATTAAACTTACACCACTTGCATATGGTTGTAAATTAGAGTATGTACCGTTAAATGTTGAAGCTGTCAATACTCATCGAGAAAAACCAAGGGTAAATATTTATCCTAACTATGTTATTTTAATGTAAATATGTTTAATTTTTTATTGTTAAAATGTAGAATTGTCAATTAATGCGTACATTGGACGATGCTGTCGGTGAGTATGTAGCAACAGCTGATGAAAAACATAATAATGAAGGTATACAAAATGAAGTCATTTATTCTGGAACAACAAATACGATTGTTGAGCGTAAAGTTCGTACTATGCGAAATGATAGTTCAAATGAAAATGGTGCTCTAAACAATATTGGTTCATTGATACAAGACCTACCAGAATGACATATAAAATTCTGTTTATGATTTTTATATCTATTGTAATACCTAGTCATCAGCAGCGTATTCTTTTTTTTTTTTGCTTGTTATTTTTAGTTATTCTCAATGGATCATGTCATTTTCTAATATAGGCTTCAGAACTGCTTCTTTTTTTTAAAATTTTTTGCATATTTTTATTATGAATAAATTTTTACTTTGATAATTAAGCTAATAATATATTTTAATCTTTGGTGCGCTATTTAATTGACAGGGCAACGTTTAAAAATGGCAGATGTTAGTGACTGTTAAATGTATATACCACTTTAATATACATTTTCTTTCCTTAAAGCTTTTCGAAGTTTTTCTTATTGTAAGTATTGTCATTCTAACAATACAAATTAAAGTATAGTCAACTACTGTTTTTAATCAATATTCACACCAAAAATTATTATATCTAATCTTGAAACAATTCATTTCTTCTTACAATTTGGTTTGTAATTTAATAATACCACATTATTATCTTTGTTCAATTTTAAAATTTTTTTACAGATCAATGGATACTAGTGTTGCGGGAGAAGTTACTGTTCAAGATGACGATGACGGTGGTCAACCGCGAAAACGTATGCGTTTAGGTAAGTTTATTTGTTTTTATGGAATTATGTTGAATAGTTTCCGAAAGAAGGACAGGAAGACTGTAAGTTATATACTCAGAACCCTAGCGTTTTTTCTAGTCCTTCCTGTAGTTATGATCTTAATTAAATAAATAATGACAGCAATTATAATCATAAGTTTGTCTAGTAGAGCCCCTATGTATAATCTAAAAATTGTTTGCGGTATGTGTTAATGATCTTTAAATCATTCAACGCCTTATTTACGATTTTACAGCCTCTGGTTATGTGCTTAAAAATATCTAGTATCCCTCGTTATGGCCCTGAAAAAATTAACTGAATAAAAAAAAAATTAACTGAACTTAAAATGAACTCAAGAATTAGCAGTCGGAAGAAGTTTTACATTTTAGCCCCGACTGGGGCTGTTCTGACAAAATTTTTTCGTACTATTTTAGCCTGACTAATGCCTATTTGTTTTTTAGACAATAGTATTGAACAAAATGTTGGAATTCTTCATTTTTTATCGAATCATCTTGGCTTTGATGGTCTTGTCAAATATCGGTAGTCTATATTTTTGTTTTTTTGTTGTCAAATACATTTATATTTATTAATTCATTTTTTTCGTTTAGATATTCCGATTTTCTAGTCAATGAAATACGATGTTCAGGAACAGTTGTTCATTTGACAGATTTGAATATTCCAAAAACAAATAATAACTCAAATGTTGTAGTTTTATATTATTTTAATTTTATTCAATTTAATTAAAAATAATGTATTTTTTTAGAAAACAGACGATGATGTTGTAAATCTTATTGAAAATAATTTAATTGAAAAATTAAAATCAATGTCTGAACTTAAACTAACAGATTCAATTTTCATTCCAGTTGGTAATCGTTAATTTTTATTCTTATTTTAAAATTGATAATAACACATAATTAATCTTATTATTTATATTTTAGCTAAATTAACAAAGGAAGAACGTACAACTATTCATCAATACATACGTTCAATAGATATGAATTTGAAAAGTGAAACGGTGAATAGTAGTGAAAAAGAACCATTGATCAAAGTTACATATGAAAGTTAGTTTATTTACAAAAAAAAAAAATTAATTCAAAAGAAAAATTAACGAACATTCTCTTTAGATATTGATAGACAAAATCGTACTCGTCGCCAAGATAATTGGCCTGATAAGAGTAAACCATATTTAAAATTTGTTTTATATAAAGAAAATCGTGATACGATGGATGCCATTCAACATATAGCTAAATTTTTAAAGTAAAATTTATTATTTGTCTTAATTATATATTCTATGGACAATATTTATTGTTTTTCTGTTGAAGTATTTCAACATCCTTATTTCAATATGCTGGTGTCAAAGATAAACGAGGAAAAACATGTCAAGAAATAACGATTCATAGGTAGTCTTTCTTAATCACTAGTCAATGGAAAATGTTTGATTTTACATCCGCATTTTCTATTTTAAGAGTAGTACCAGAACGATTTAAAAATATCAGTTCAAAATTACCATCAATTAAAGTGGGAAATTTTAAGTATGATTATTCTATTTTAAGGATACCGCCTCCTTTCTTTTTTGATCCTCTTGAAAATCGGGGAAGCCGATGTCGAATCGGGGTGAAATTTATACCAGAGATAGAACTCCGAAAAAGAAATTGATGTATTTTTGCCCAGAATTTTCTGACGTGTTCTTCTATGGGTTTTCTGGAAAACTCCACTTTTCACCAGGCCTCATTACGACCCCTCGAAAAGATGGTCCGATCGAGATACTTCAGACCCTATTTCAGGTTCATTTTTTTCTTTTCAAAAAATATGCTTTCCTTCTCGAGATATCCGAAAAATGCTGAAAGTCCCGCAAAAGAACTCAGCTTTTTTCAGTTTTTTTGTCTGATTTTTAGCATTTTTCGGATATCTCGAGAAGGAAAGCATATTTTTTGAAAAGAAAAAAATGAACCTGAAATAGGGCCTGAAGTATCTGTGATAAAATTTTGAGCTTGATCAGACCATTTTTTCGAGGGGTCGTAATGAGGCCGGGTGAAAAGTGGAGTTTTCCAGAAAACCCATAAAAGAACACGTCAGAAAATTCTGGGCAAAAATACATCANATACATCAATTTCTTTTTCGGAGTTCTATCTCTGGTATAAATTTCACCCCGATTCGACATCGGCTTCCCCGATTTTCAAGAGGATCAAAAAAGAGAGGGGGAGGTACCCTTAAGTATTAGGACATGATTAATAATTTCTTATTTATTTCTGTTCATAGATTTTGTGATGAACAATTACAACTTGGTCTTCTAAAAGGAAATCGTTTTGAAGTTTTTATAAGGTAAGAAAGAATTTGTGTTGTTACTTTTTTTTTTCTTTAACCCTGATCCGACCACCTATAATATGCCCAAGTTCGACCGGTTTCATTTGGATACTGACTGAACACAACGATTAGATTTTACCGCTTCACTTTATATTCTACTGAATGACAATAAGATATGAACTGATTGCATCCGCTCATTATTTATCTGGCAGAGCAGCAAGACATATCTTCCAAGCATCCGTTTTTGTCTAGGATCCACACGGACCCCCAGTGGACGGATCAGGATTAATATTTTTTCGTTTTATTATATTTTTTAATATTTATTTTTTATTGATTTATAGAAATATTAAAAATTCATCAAATATTGACATTATTAACTGTGTTGAAAAATGGATAGAAAATGGTTTTATTAATTATTTTGGTTTACAACGATTTGGTTCTAGAATGTTACAAACATTTACAATTGGAAAGTATGATATTTTAATTTATATATTTCAATATTTTTACCTTATTTTTAAAATCAAATATTCTATTATTTTGATAGATATTTGATTCGACGTGATTGGTCATTAGCAATTGATTCAATATTAGCCTATGATGAATCAATTAAACCGGAATGGCTTCGTCAAATATTAGATGTATGGAATAAAACGCATGATATTGAAACTATTTTAAATGGACATCATGGTCGTCGTTCAATTGAAATTGATCTATTAAGAGGTATTCAAAATAATGATCGTACAAATTTAGTTGGTGCACTAAGTTTTGTACCAAGAAATACACGATTACTCTATTTACATTCTTATCAATCAAAAATATGGAATCAAATTGTTTCTCGTCGATTTTCAACATATAATAATCAAATACTTGATGGTGATTTGTATAGGATGAATGATGATAACAATAATATTAAAATTGTTGATGAAACAAATCGTAATCAAGTCAAATTAGAACAATTGGTATTACCATTGCCTGGTTATGATGTCATTTATCCAAAAAATGTTATCTCTACATGGTATAAAGATTTATTATTGGAAGATGGAATTGATATTAATCAATTTAAACATCAAGTTAAAGATTATAGTTTGAGTGGAGATTATCGACATTTTATTGTTAAACCAGAAGATGTTCAATATAAATTAATTAACTATAATAATATTGATGATGATATTTTACGAAGTGATTATGATCGTTTAACATCAGTTGATTCACCAATAACAGGTAAATTTTTTGAAAATAACATAGAATGATGTCTGTAGTGTTGTTATTTATCAATAATTGTTTTATTTTAGATAATAATGGTCAATTTTCTGGATTAAAAATATCGTTTTCATTGCCAAAATCTTGTTATGCTACAATGGCATTAAGAGAACTGTTACATCGAAATGAATCTCAACTTCAAAATGAACATCAGGACAAAGAAACAATAGTTGAAAGTGAATTTATTGTAGAGAGCTCGATTTAAACAAAATTATTTTTTTGTTTTCTATTAAATTAAATAACTGCTCACTTGTTCGAACAGTTGGAATAGATAATTACACCAATGATTGAATAAATTTACCTAAAAAAACCAGAAGTATACTATGCTGTACACAAGTTTTTATAATAAGACTCTCTATACACTTGATATATCTCAACGAATACTATTGTATTATATTCTCACTACTAACTATTACCCACAATCGTTCATCAACTTTTTCTTCTTTTCTTTTGTTTCAAAAATACACTTACTGGACTTTATATCGAAAGTAATTCAAACACTATCCTCTTTGAAAAATCAATTTTACCTGTTGAATTCGTTACGCACATAATTTTAAAGAATGAATATGTAAACATAAGAGATTTTCTTTTAAAAACTAACAGATATTGAGAGCGTATGAGAAATATAAATGTGACTAAGGTTGTTTTTATCATTTCTGATATAGACGAAAAAAATATATATTTATGTTCAATAGAACGTATAGAATAATATTTTTATCGAAATCTATTGGTTCAATACTGAGAGACGAGTTTAAAATTCTTCGAGATTTTCCATGAGGAATCTCGAGATACTCCTGTTTGACAAAACTGATTTTGTTTGAGATATTGATTCACTATGAAATCCAGTGATAGCCCTTTCGTCACGTTAATTTTGGTCACATAGAGAAAAGAACTCTCGTCACACGTGATGGAAGTGTATGGCATTTTTGGAAGAGTACCGCCCCACACTTTGGTTATAAGAGTGGTGAACTTTCGTAACCGTTTGTGTAACATGCCTACAACTATAGTCACATCCCATCGCGAACTTTCGTCACGACTCAAAAAGAACTTTCGTCACACTAATAACATGACGGGTTGGGCAGAGAAAATGACGCCACTTTGCAAAACTTTTTCTCAAGTTAAACTTGATCAGAAAACTTCATTTTTACGTCAAAAGATAAAGAATTGTGTCTAGATTTTATTAATATGTTGTTTTAGAAATAAGTATGCCCTGTTCTTTTACAATAGTAAAAACACTGGAAGCCACGAACATCTCAACTGCTCAATTGCAAAATCAGAAAAATTCAAAATGCAATTTTTTTCAAAAATTTGATTTAAGACCTAAAACAAGCAGAATCTTTCGGAGTATCTAGCTGTGTGTTGTTTCTTATACGATTATTCGTTACTGTTTTCTAAAATGGAAAACAGAAAAAAGGCACCTTTGATCAACGAAGTGGTACGTTATTTTGGAGACTCCCTTAAAGTCTTGACTTATAAAAATTATTGTTTTTATATCAAAAGATAAAGAATTTCAAGCTCTACAAAATGCACTTCTTTTTATGGGTTGCATCGTTTTGGTAAAGGGATGACAGAGCTGAGAGATCTTCCTTTAGAGGGAATGGCTCCTAACACAAATAATGACCCAATTGTTATAGTCTGTTTTTACGGCTCTAAAACTTTGTCCAAAAGTATAGTTTGTACTCCAGTAATTAAAAGTTTATTGTAGTTTTTAGTACTGTGTTTGAATCGCGCGAGCAAAACTTCTATGAAGATATAAATCATTTTTTTTTCAGTGAAGTGTGGTGAGCAGTTAAGATTTTTCAGACTTCCAATATTTTGAGTATAGTGAAAAAACGATTAAAGCACATTTTAATCTAAATATAGCACTAGAAACTAGAGAAAATTCTGCATCTTTTAAGCTCAGAACGAAGTTTTGGAAGTTGATATGACTAGTCAAAGGATGAGTTGCAAAGTGGCGTCATTTTCTCTGCCCAATCCGTTAGAACTGCTTACATATGGACTACTCAATTTGGATTTCATCGTAATGAATTAGGAAGCGCTAAGAAAATGTAATGTTTATAAAGAAAAAAGCAAGAAGTTATTAATCCAGTTTGCACTGCTACACTTTGGACTAATGAACTTTGCACTACAACTTTGATTTCACCGCAGCCATATCATGCAACGTTTGACGAAAGTGCCGATCTGTCTAAAAAACCAGACACTTTCGTCACAACCGAAAACGAACTTTCATCGCATAACGGGTAACTTTCGTAACCACTATTCAAACATGTTTAAACTTTCGTCACACGCTGAAAGAACTTTTGTCACTGAAAACAGAACTTTCGTCATATGACGAAAGTTCTGTTTTCAGTGACAAAAGTACTGTGAAACATGAAGTCAGAGAGTCACATTTTTGAGAAAAATAAAAAGAGAAGAAACTTGTAGATTGTGAGAAATGACTGAAAAAGATTTGTAAGTTCTTTACTGAGAAGAACAAAAATTAAGAAAATTTTCTTTTTCGGTACCAGAGCTCCGTAGGACTCAAAATTTTGAGTCCAGTCCAGCCCATGGACTCTAAAAAAGTGGTCCAGCCCAATCTGAGTCCAATAGATTGAGGAAATAGTCCAATGGACTTTGCAAACTTCTGTATACTTGTGGTCCATTAGCAGCATGACCATTGTCAATAAACATTTTACTGCTGCCAATTTCCATTTCCTCATCGTCAATTGTTACAAATAGCATTTACAAAAAGTGTTAAATCTGTTCATAAGCAAACACGTCTGTACTGCTCTATAAAGATGAAACAATACGAAGTAAGAAAATAAAAACAATCGCCTTTAACAATACAAAAACAACGTGTTTTTCACCGATCTTTCCTCGACTCAAATCCATCCAAAATTTTTTTCGAGTCCATACCAGTCCACGGTCTTGAAAGTTTGAGTCCAGTCCAGTCCGAGTCCATGAACTCAAAAAATTTTCATTCCAGTCCAGTCGATGTGCGGTGGAGTGGACTGAACTATGGACTCAGTTCAGTCCAAATGGAGCTCTCTTCGATATGGCAGCATGAAAAAATGACTAAAACACACGTAGCAACATGTTTCTAGATATCGTATCAAAGAATCAATTAGTACAACACTAGCTAGAAATGCTAGCATCTAAAAGAGCACCGGTTAGGCGACAATAATAAAAAAACGTGGTTTGTTCGTAATTGTTGAGAGACGGGGAATCTTAGTGATCAGAATGCAAGTATCTCGAGAGGCGCATGATTTACAGCTTTCAATGTTAGATAGTAGAAGTGCTTGCTGAACTTCACAAAAATGTGTTGTCTCATTGCCATCGCAAAGACTATTGTACAGTAATTAAGAATTTATTATAGTTTTTAGTACTGTGTTTGAATCGCGCGAGCAAAACTTCTATGGAGATATAAATCATTTTTTTATACATAGGACGACATGGGACTTTCTAGATAATGAGAAATTTGAGTGGAACGCTGATAATCAGAGACTTGCAAAGTGAAAATAGATGAAGATAAACTTTTTCACCGTTATTAAAAGCTATTGAACTTCGAAGTTGGGTGGGGTGTATTATTTCAGCTTATTGAATGACAATATGGTTCTTGATAACCAAACTCGACATCGATCACATGTTGAACGGCTGTTATTTTATTAAAAAAATAAAGAAAATAAATGTGAATTGTTAGGATCATGTCTTTGAATTAACAGAACCAACTACATTTTTGGAAGATGCTACATTCAGACATAAAAATGAGGAATATTAGCAAGAGTGAATCGCTCTGCGATCTTCAGAAAGTTGCGGTATTCGACTTTGTCTTAACTAGGCAACCCAAGAATCTTTTCAATACCTCTTTGTGATCTCCAAGTGTTATACAACAACAATACTTCTCAAAGAATATGCTGATTTGCAAAAACTGAGAGAACTTTCCGAATCTACTAACATTTCCGATGTTAAATACTAAAATGAGCAGAGATCTATTACAGGACAACTTGTTGCAATTTAGGCTTTAACAGATATGAAAGAAGCAAGAAAAAATTCACCGATTCGTCTTCTTAGAAAATCGAATTCGATTTTCCAACTATTTAGAAAATCGCTGTCGAATTTCAAGAATATTGGAAATTATTTATAGAAGATCGCTTTTGATTTTCTAGAATCTGGAAAATCTAGTCGATTTTCCACAATGTTGGAAATTATTTATAGAAAATCGATTTTGATTTTGCAACTTTTTAGAAAGTCCTTATCGATTTTCTGGCAAATGAGAAAAGTCAATTCATAGAAAATCGAGCAGATTTTCCATAAACTAGAAGAAAACCAATATTTTCTAAACAGTCAGAAAATTACTGAGGATTTTATAAAAGTTAGAAAATCCTTGGCGATTTTCCAGATCGATTTTCTATAAAGTAGAAAATAATTCCAAATTACAGTGTAACTATATTAAGAAAAAGGCAAATACGAAAGCTTTAGGGATAAAATGTGCTATAAAAATTTTTGACTAGTTCCATTTGTGACCAGATTTTTTTACTACGGACTTGTGTATAGTTAAAATTTCTAACATTAAACTTATATTAAATTAAATTCTAAACATCATTCCAAACATAACATCAATTCGATCATTTTTAATTTTAACTTCGACGGAGTGCGCCATTTCATTCTGCATGATCTGAATTCACTATCAGTATAGATCATTCTCACAATGGGACTATTTAGCAAAAGGAAGGTTAAAGCTACAAATTTAATTGATTGGAGAGAAAATTTTGGTATATCACCAAAAGAGTTAGATATATTAATGCGATCAAAAGAAGACGAAGCATATAATCTTATTTTGACGGAGCATGGTGGTATCAAACATTTATGCCAGAAATTACATTCAAATTCAGAAAGAGGTGATAACATTTTTTTATGATGATATTTAGATGTTGTTGTTGTTGTTACAGGTTTAGAGAACGATCCAGAAGATTTACAATTACGTCAGATAGTTTATGGGAAAAATGAGATCCCTCCGAAACCAGCTAAATCTTTTCTCCGATTATGCTGGGAAGCTGGTAAATACTCTATTTTTTTAGTTCAACTAATTGTTTTCGTAATAAATAATTTATTATTTGTTTTCTTCTGTTTTGTAGCTCAAGATCGTGTGTTATTAATACTAATGATCGCTGCTGTTGTGTCCATTGTTTTAAGTATAATTCTTCTTCATACACCTCAAGTGGATGCCGACAGTTTTAGTGATGATAATGAATGGTTAGATGGTGTTGCAATATGTCTAGCCATATTTATTGTTATAACGGTCACAGCACTGAATGACTGGCATAAAGAGAAACAATTTCGATCGTTACAAAATCGTATTGATAAAGATCACCTAACAACTGTTGTTCGAGCTGGAGATCTGACAGAAATTGTCTCAAATCAACTTGTTGTTGGTGATGTTTGTGTGATTAAATATGGCGACAACTGTCCAGGTAAAATAAAGACAATTTATTATTCATTATTTTAGCGACTTTAAAATTTCGTTTGTTGGTTATGTTTAGCTGATGGAATCGTATTATTTAGCACAAATTTAGAAGTCGATGAGTCAACATTAACCGGAGAAACCGATATGATCAGCAAGAGCACGAGAAATCCAATACTTTTGTCAGGTAAGCAGGTCGCTCACAAATTCGTTATTAGACTCTATTTCATTGATTTATCCAGATAAATTTATTCGTACATGATAACAATCTTAAAAAGATTATGTTGTTCTTATACGGTAGATTACTTGATCTTAACAGCTGTTTTACATTTCTTCTATTTTAATAGCTTGTACAGTCACTATACCCAAGTGGCCTAGTAATGTCAAAATATAGCAGATTTATTGCAATGATTGTATTCTTTAGCAGAGATCAACTTCTTGCGTAGATTATTCAGGAGGAGAGAGGTTATAGCCAGTTTCTCCATCAAACGATGCTGTCCCATCTTTTCCTCGTAGCTGCTTTATTGAAAGTCATAATATATTAAAGAAAATTTTTATTTTAAAACTACAGGTACACGTGTCATGGATGGAAATGGAAAAATGCTTGTAACTGCTGTGGGTCTCAATTCACAGACAGTGAGACTATAAAATGAATTATTTTCATTTGATACGCAACGAGCGTTTTGGTCTTTTGTTTAAGGGTAAAATTATGACATTACTTGGAGCTGCTGAAAAAGAAGGTAACAACTTTTCCAAGAGAGATAATAAATAAAATGCCATATGTCACTATTAAAGATGATGGTGATGAATCAGAAGCTGATTCAAAACAAATAAATATTCCGGCGAGAAAAGGACGATCGGTATTACAAGGAAAATTGCTTCGACTTGCTATACAAATTAGTGTAGCCGGAATATCAACAGCTATTCTCTGTTTCATCTTACTCACAACACGATATTCTTTGAGAACATATCATTTTGAGAAAAAAGGTAATACTATTGTACCATATCATATAGACTTTGTCTATTTTTTCTCATAAATAGCATGGCAAAATAGTCAGTTGCAACAATTTGTGCGTATTATTGTACAATCGCTTACAGTTATTGTCGTTTGTGTACCCGAAGGTCATTTTAAACTAACTTCTATTATTTTAAATTTGTTCATAAGTTTGTTCGTTTCAGGTTTACCATTAGGTACGAGCTCCTTTGTTTTTCTCAGTTGACTGGAGCAATAAGCTAACAAATCCTTTTGTTAGCTGTGACAATTGCACTGGCTTATGCCGTTAGACAAATGGTATATGATAATAATTATGTTCGGCATTTACACGCATGTGAAACAATGGGCAATGCTACAACAATATGTTCGGATAAAACTGGTACAATAACAACAAATCGAATGACAGCTGTTGAATGTTTCTTTGCAGGTCAATAGAAATAAAGGTTAACTATTATATTGAAGTTAAATAAATAATTTTCTTTATGTTAGTATAGGCCAACATATTACACAAATATTGAATGATAGAAGTTTTAACTATGACTTAACAGCAATATTGTTCGAAGCAATATCGATTAATAGCTCATACACATCAAAAATTGAAGTAAGTTTATAAGAACGTAATTCGGCTAGCTTTTAAAGATATATAATTTACTATTGAGTGCGTTCGTTGATTAATTTGTGAATTAGTCAACGAAAAGAAGAAAACTACCGGTATATCAATTAAATGATCAGTTTTTTCTCATCTATTCTTTTAATGTCGTTCGATGGGGGCATAGCTCAGTGGTAGAGCGCTCGTTTCGCATACGAGAGGTCGAGAGTTCGATCCCCTCTGCCTCCAGGTGGATATCTTTTTTC
Source organism: Didymodactylos carnosus (assembly GCA_905250885.1). Taxonomy (NCBI): domain Eukaryota; kingdom Metazoa; phylum Rotifera; class Eurotatoria; order Philodinida; family Philodinidae; genus Didymodactylos; species Didymodactylos carnosus. The sequence goes on from CAJNOQ010000213.1 coordinate 20,130, forward strand.
TTCGTACAATACTGTTCCTTACTTTAAAAATATCCTTTGCGTCTAAGTACAATATGGTTGTTCGAAGTGAATTAGTACAATTCAAGTAATTGCAGTACTGAGATCATGAATCTTTCGCTTTGGTGCTGAAGGTTGCATTTAACTACTTATGCACTTTGGTGAAAATAACTAGCTACATCATTTTAATCTAGGTACCGACACGAGAAAGTGAATTGCCACGACAATTAGGAAATAAAACTGAATGTGGATTATTAGGTTTAGTACAAACATTCGGTGGACATTATAACCTATTAAGACAAAAATATCCTGAAGAAGATTTTATCAAAGTTTATTCGTTTAATTCAAAGCGAAAATTAATGGCGACAGTTATAAGAAGAGAAAATACATTTCGATTATTTGTCAAAGGTGCATCGGAAGTGATTTTAGACAAGTAAGATCATCAAGATAAAAGAATTAATTAAATTAATTAAAAATATTAAAAATTAATTAAATTTAATAAATAATATTTGTTTTACAATAATTTAAGATGTGATTATGTACTGGATCAAAATAATACATCAGTAGCATTGAATAGCGATTTCAGCGAATATTTAGTAACAGTTATTAAACAAATGGCATCACGAGGTCTAAGAACAATAGCTGTTGCTTATAGAGATTTGGTTGTATCAGATGGTAGTATACGTGGCATTTTTATTGTCTTATATAAAGTAAATAAAAAAATTTGCTTTTGTCGTTTTACTAGTGTCACGAAATGTAATTGAAAATGAAGATGTTGCCATTGATAAACTAATACTGATAGCCATTGTCGGTCTGCAAGATCCAGTCAGAAATGAAGTGCGGATTGGCTGGTTACCGAACGTTAGAAAAATATTTGTATTTTCGTTTTGGTATTTTTAGGTACCTGATGCCATTCAAAAATGTCAAAAAGCTGGTGTGATTGTACGAATGATTACGGTACTATTCCTTTTGAAGTTTTTTTAACTACTCAAAAATTTGACTTCAATTAACACAGGGTGATAATATTGAAACAGCTCGAAGTATCGCCATCAGTTGTGGAATACTTAATCCATTGTCAAATCATTTGATTCTTGAAGGAAAAGTATTTAATTCGTTGATTCGAGAATCTGAGACAGGACGAGTACAGTTTAACTGGAAACTTTTATTAACAAGAAAAGTGACAATATTTTTTTTAGATACAACAAGATAAACTAGACAAAATTTGGCCAAAACTTCGCGTATTAGCAAGATCAACGCCGGAAGATAAATTTAATTTAGTTAATGGTATTGTTGAATCCAGAATAACACGACACAGAGAAGTTGTAGCTGTTACGGGTCAGTATATTTTCTTGTAAGGATTTAAGATACATTTTGAAACCGTTTACACTAATAGCTTTCTATTTTTTTCTATTAAACAGGAGATGGTACGAATGATGGACCCGCACTTAAACGTGCCGGTAGGTGTCTTTTAAAAATCACACTCATGAATATTAGTTAATTTATTATGATCTTTTAGATGTTGGGTTTGCCATGGTAGGCTCTGTATACTAGAACAATAATTACTTGAGTTTGATGATGATACTATTTCATGTTAAGGGAATCACAGGAACGGATATAGCAAAAGAAGCGAGTGATATTATATTAACTGATGATAATTTTCAAAGTATTGTGAAAGCATTAATATGGGGAAGAAATGTGTACGATAGTATTGCAAAATTTTTACAATTTCAATTAACTGTTAATGTATCAGCTACCATCTTGACACTTATGTCTGCTGGATTTATTGGCGAATTAGCACTAAAAGCAATTCAAATGTTATGGGTTAATCTTGTCATGTATGTTTTTCATTTAAACAAATTTATTCAAGAATTGAAATTTATTTGGAACATCGTCTCAGGGATACATTGGCATCATTAGCATTAGCAACCGAACCACCATCAGAAGATGTTTTGAGTCGTGTCTCGTATGGAAGAACAAGAGGTGCATATAAAACCATGTCTGTCGTATTCAGTTTGTATGAATTTTTAAATTAATAGCAACAAAAGAATAGAACAACAATTAACCTAAATTTGTTTTCATAAATTCATATTTCATATCACTGGAACAAACAAAATAAAGTTGGTTTTGAGTTGCTGAAAAGTGCTTTTTCAGCACACGTATTCAGCACACTCGATAACACAGAAGATTTTCTATTATTGGCGAGGGGTACTTCCAAAGGTTTCAGAAAAATTTTGAAACAAAATGGTGCAAAAAATTTTTCATGGGAAAATAATATTTGTTTGAAAAATTTTCCTAAAGTTTTGGAAGTATCCCTCGCCAAAAATAGAAAATCTGCTGGATTATCGAGTGTGTTGAATATGAAAAAGCACTTTTCAGCGACTCAAAACCAACTTTATTTTTTTTTGTTCCGGTGATATTCACTATTATTTCTAGGTTTAATATCTCCAATCATGGCTCGAAACATATTGTTACATGCATTGTATCAAATACTAGTGCTATTTTTTCTCGTCTATTTTGGTACGAATAGTTTCTAGAAAGTTTGTATGTGGATTAATTCATACTACTTGTAGCTCCACCTATCCTCGATGTTGATAGTGTCACCAAATTGTTACAAACTGATCCCGTGGCAGCAAGACGACCATCTGAACATTTTACAATTATATTTAATACTTTTGTTCAAATGACATTGTTTAATGAAATCAATGCTAGAAAACTACATGGAGAAAAAAATGTATTTCGAGGTACAGTGTCTACTTTATTCCTTACAAGTTTTAGTAGGAAAATTAGTATTATGTGGCGTTGATCAATTAATTGATAGGACTAATACAGCATACATGGTTTATTGCAATCTGGACACTGTGTTTCATTCTACAAGTAAAAATATAACAGTATCTATTTTATTAGTATTTCACTTTTTTATCGAAAAGATTTTGATCGTCCAATTTGGTGGTAAAGCATTCTCATGTGAAAAACTAAATTTCACATTTTGGCTGTGGTGTTTGATCTTTGGCGTTGGAGAATTGTTAATCGGTCAGGTTCGTACTTTTGTTAAAATCTTTAGATATATAATTTTATAGTTCACAAGATTTTCATAGATCTCAATTGGTCTCTTTATATTACAGCTGATCTCATTTATACCACCGGAACCGTTTTACAATTTTCTGTCACCTATTATAAACTTTTTCATGAGATCTTGGCCATATTGTAAACTATCACATAAAGGAATTGAAGAAAATCTTACTGAAGGAAGTGATGATGATGAAGTACAAATTCCATCCAAAGCACTCGATCCTTGGCTAAGAGGAATCGAGCGAATTCGCGCACACGTAAATACGTTTTTCTTCTCTGTGATAACTGATGTGACTACAAGTATGCATTTTTTGTTCTAGTTAGAGTTTCTTGAAACATTTGAGCGTACAATGTTGAGAAAAGGTGCAACAAATTCAATATCAAATGACGTTAGTAGAGGCGAGAAAATTTAAAAAGTTGAAAATGGTGAAGATTCCATTTGTTCTACCCGAAACTTTGTATCTTTTTTCATAATAAAAATAAACATCTAGCTAAATATACCGATGCAAATGACAAAAGTCGTTCGACGGTTTCAGCGAGTACTCGAAAATAGGCCCATTTTTCGAGCACCCGAAGTATCCGTCAACAGGTCGCTGGGTATAGACTTCGTGCTAACGGGAAACAAAAAAAGCTCTTGATCCATGTATAGCTCGGATTTGTGTTAAATATACTGTCTTCTCAATTTCATTCTCAACAGGAAGGAAAATTTGTTCACATTCTTTTTTCCATGAAGAAAAAAAGAGACATAAAAGAAGCCATGAAAACTAATCTTATGAACTTGTTGAATAAAGCACTTTTTAATAATAGATTTCATAACAAAGAATAAACAAATGGCTTGCAAGTGCGTGCGTCTTATTCTTTGAAATTATAAGGCAATAAGCAAGAAGAGAAAAACAGCTAACATATACACTAACGCTCCATCATCTTTATTGTAACAAAAAATTTTTTTATTTACATCTGTTACTATAATGGGTGTATATCATTTGAAAAATCGGTAAGTAGAAAAAATTTAATATGGTTTTTCAAGGTCCTGTATGTTTTGCTTCGTTAATAATACGATTCCTTAAATATTCCAAGATATATGCTCCTGTTTTGTCCTCCTTTCATCTATCCGGTACACACGGATAACTATCTCCATACATAACATGCTAGGCAACTTACAAAATAGAAATATTTATCACTTCATTCTTTAACATCAAAGCCTCCTTTGAATGACAACATATATATATATCGAATGGACTCTACCTGTCTCTTCTCTACAGCTATTTAGTTTTTGTGTATTAAGTAATACGTGTGTGATCTCTGCTGTAATATATATATATATTTAAAAAAATTTTGAAAAAATAGACACACTACTTATACGCGTACTTCCGATTAGTTAAAACGCGAAAACTAAAAATCAAAAACTTGAAAAAAAAATCAACGAAGGCGAAATGAAAACGTATACATGTATATGTGCAAATACACATTTCTTTTTGGCAAGTAACTCGACGCGATGTGTATGACTGCGGTCTCTAACGTATAGTGTATATAATCTATATATTTTTAAAAAAAAAGCCGTTGCGTGTACAGAATTAGAATAGAACGCAAAAGAAGAAAAAAAAAGGAGAGAATTTTTTTTGTATTGAACAAATTACATGGGCTCTCAATCTATGAACGTACATATTTCTCTCATCATTGTCCATGGTTGTCTTTGTTTGTCGCCGTATACAACCAGTCATTCACATATTTCTATAAACTGAAAAACGCACGAAATATAATTCGCAGCATGCTGTAACTATCTGGTAAGAAATCGTATTTATTGATCTTTCTTCATTTTCAAATTTGGAATGTTATTATCTCTTTGATGGCAATATACTTCCCTTTGGTTTGAAATGTCACATTGCTGTTTACTGTCTTTATTAATCTTAAAAACAATAACTAACATACCGTCTCCTATTGTACCAGAGTTAATCGTTTACAAGACTTTCTTCATGTTGGCAATAGCTACACTAATTACACATACAACGAAGGTTTTTATTTCCATCAACTTCTGTTCTTCATGTGAGAACAAGACTCTTTCACGCTGAAAATCTTCTTCGAATCTCTGAAAGAGTATTACAAACATTTTTAACTTTATTTTTTGATCTAGTCTGCTTTTAGTAACATATCTAGGACAAAACAAGTCTTCTACTGCGTTCGGTGCTGCTGCCCCATAATTATTCTTTTTTGTTTAACAAAAAGTATTTGGTGAAAGACTCTTTTCAGTACTCTTTCTTTTATCTCTCTCTCCCTCTCATTGGTAAGATATATTTCAGTTTTTTTTGGTCAGATAAACACGAGTATGATGTGCTTTGTTCTGTTTTTTCTGTAGTAGTGGACCGGCTTAGTAAATTTAATGAGAAAGAATATTAACGTCATGTTTTATTAAAAATGATTTTGTATGTGTGGCTATAACAACATGCAAATGTTCAAAGAACGGTATATTGTATTAGTTCCATGTGGTATTGTCATTAATTAGTTAGTTATGATTATAAATATGCTTTTTTTGTTCTTGTGCTGCTTTCTCGCATGTATAAAATCGTCTAGTGTGAATAAAGAGAAAAAAAATAAATTGATAGATATAGAATACACATGCAATTGTTGATGATGAGACTTTTATATGTATATGTTCGAATATCGTCTTAGAAATAGTATTCTTCTTTATTTCCATTAATCTTCACTATTTTGGGATTGAAACGGCTATCGAAAGAGCTCTTAAAAACAGTATCATATATTGATTACATTCTAATGGCACTTCAATTGTCATGAATAAAGAATCTCAAAGGCAAGTATCTGTAGAGAGGATTGAAGAGATTTAAAGGTTGTATATATACAACGTAATTGTTTCGTAAAGAAAATTTATTAATAGAACATATGTTTAGTAATGATTACATCATTTCACCATGTAAGGTAGAACAGTTACGATGGTGTTATGTGCCTGTTAGAATATTGGTGAGATTTAATATTACATTTGTCGTTTTATCTTAGTATTATTTGTTATGTATTTTCATAAAGAAACATGTTCATAATCTTATTCAGCAAATTATTCTAAAATTTGGTCATTTTTAACGGTTAGTTAACTAAAATATATCCAAGTACTTTACTTTGATTATCTTTATATGGAATATTTTAACAACTGATTAAACTTAATAGTAACTACAACTTCAGTGATGTTATCCTTCAAAATCATTTAGTTCTCAATCATATTTATGGATTATATAGATTTGATCATCAAATAGTCGTAATAGAGGTTTTTGGAGAGTAGAAGAATAATGTTACTTCGCATGTACACTGAGATAGTAATTCAGAACTCTCTCTTTTTGCCCTATTCACAGATTAGAGAACGACTTTCTATTTGACACGGTAAATACTATACATTCAGTTTAATCATCTTTACTTCGAAAGCTGTTTATAGAATAATCGATTTATGTCTAATTGTCTTTGAACCAAATAGTGTGTTCAAACACAAAAGGCATTTTTTTGTTTTCTATCACAAATTGAACGTTAGTTAGTTAGTCACTGTTTGCCGTAAATATAATCCAATTATCCAATTTAAGCGATAGATATCAAACAAAAAAAAATGTAGCTTTTTTTATTTTGGCTTTTATATATTCTTGTTCATTTTCTTGATACTGTACACAACACGAAGAAATGACTAACGTCTTATAATTTTATATTTTATCATTTTGAAAAAGAAGGTTTTTTTAATTAAACTAATGACAATCAAGTATTTTTTTAACTGTATATGTGAATTGAAATCATATATGACAAGGTAAATATGTATATTTTTTGTTTAAATATACATATCACGTATATTTAAACATTTTTACATCTAATCAGTTTGAGTGTACGCTTTAAGTTAAACGAAAATTAAAAAGCTTTATAGCACCTTCATTATTGACTTGGATATTTAAAATATTTTAACTGAGTATATGCATACCTACTTGACTCGTTTTTTTATACAAGGTAGGAGGACTCATATGTCCTACCCTAGAAGTAAAATAACTCATTTTTACTTAGGGCATTTTGGTACACACTAGAGTATCTCGTTAAAAATATGCTTTTTTGAATGAAAAAAAAAGAGAACATATGCACAAGGTTATGTATTAGCTAACAATGGTGCTTTCTTTCGATTTCTTTAACCGGTTGAGAAACACATTTGGTTCAGTGATAGTTGATGATGTGTTAGACCGATATTGTCAGTGACAACTAAACAGATCATTAGTCAATATTTGTCTCACTAAACATGACATTAAATTTGTTATCTCCAAAGATTATTTGTAATATTTTTAAACGTAACAAAATTGTATATTTATACCTCTCGGTTTCTTTTTTTGTCTAAGTAGACAATCAAATGATAGATTGAGAGAATCTATTGTGATATTAATACGTTCTATTTATGTTTTTGAAATCATCACTTGTTTTATAAATATTAATCGTTATTAAACTGTGTTTTTTTTTTATTCTTCTGTTGCTTTAGAACAATTGATTTATGTTCTGATGTAACGACAACGTCAACAAAAGAATCGATTCATAGAATGTTACATTCAGCAATACCAAATTCACGTTCACCAACGTCTGATGATGATTCAGGATGTGCAATTGAAGAATATGCGTGGGTTCCACCTGGTTTAAAAGCAGATCAAGTAAGTTTTAGTTATCATTCTATATTCGTTAGACATATGAATATGATTTATTATTTTGTTGGTATTTTTTAAACTGTACACATTCTTTAGCAGACAAATACTCTTACACTGATAAGAATATATTTAGATAGACTATATATGATTAGATTTCGATGTACTCCACTTGACCTATTTTGTTCCTTATTAGATTTAATCAGCCTTATGAGAGTATTTGATAAACTACACGTACAACACTTTCGATATGTATGTGTATAATATGTGCTATCGTTTCTTTTGTTTATAAGAAAATATATACATAAAGATATAAGTGCGAATGATAAAATGGACAAAGCTTAACTCAAATAGTTATTAATTAACTGATTGGAATTTTATTCAACCTCATTAAAAGTGACTTTTTTGTCTGTGGTTGAATAAATGATCATTTCAAGGTTTTCTAACATAGGATGAAGAAAAACTAATAACCTACAATTTGCTTTGTATTCTGTTTAAATTTAGTCTCTATTCTTGTTATTATAGGTTAGACAATTTTTCAAATGTTTACCGGAGGAAAAAGTGCCATATATCAATTCAATTGGAGAAAAATATCGTACAGTATGTTTATTATAGTCATTTTTTTTTTATTGTTTTCTTCAAAATGTCTGCTACTTTTTTTTATTCAGAAAAAATTAGAAGAACAATTACCACCACACGATTCTGATCCGAAACATTGTCGATATTTGACTGAAGAAGAAAAAAATGAATTGAAAATATTTAGTGAACAACAGCGACAATCGGCACTCGGGCGTGGTACTGCCAAACAAATATCATTAACACAACCATCGTTGACCTGTTGTGGAGTAAGTTTTCATCCACATATATATCATCATTGTCATTTATCTCGTTTACTGTGGTGATAGTTGTTATTTTGATCTATTTATTTTCTTTAACATAACACACACACGTACACAGTAAGACATTGTTTACTACTGTCCAGTGTAACCTATGTGATATAATACATATAACCTTCACCACCACTACCAATTACCACTACAGTAGGGATAACACATACATAACTAAAAACGTATGCGTTTTTTTTATTTCTTTTATTCTTCTTACGCATGTATATTGTGCGTGTAAATTATCAATATGAATATTGATTAATTTAGTGATAACAATGACAGACCCTTAAAGAAACGATTGTTTAACTCTTAAATGTGACCTTCTCATATGTATGTTATGAGTGAATACTGATAAAAATTGAATTAGAGTAATCTGTCTTAAAGAAACTGCTAAATTTTTTCGCTAATGGTAGTGAGTTGAACTGTTAATAACAATTTTATAACAAAAATCGTTTTCTTCTACACTAATAATAATAAGTCATATGATTATCGTAATATGAACAGATTATTACAGTCATTCATGTATATTTGAAATGAAACGGTTGTAGATGTTTCTTCATACTTCAACCTGATAACTATGCTAGATAAAATAACAAAAATGTATATCTTATGACTCGCCACGTTATATTTTGAAACCAATTTGTTCTTTTGTATTTTTTAACAATGCCCACTCTCTTTTGGAACTGGTATTAGAATACGAGTATCAGATTGCCTAGTTTTTATTCATGATCAAAGAATTTATTTATTTGTTTCCTATCTTATGTATACTGCGTATTTATTACACTTGCCAATATGGTGAGTTAATCAACAGAACAACAACAACAACAACAACTGCTTAGTTGATGTGATTTTTCATAACTTTACTATCTCATTTCAGTTTGAAAAAAAAAATTAGATAATGAGAAATAAAATGATAAAACATGAAATGTTTTATTCTGTTTGACGAACAATAATATTTGTCTTAGGGAAGAAACTAACACTTATCTGACCTGTTCTGAATACAAAAGAAAGAAACAACACATCTTATCTGATCAGGAAAATCTTCCATTGTGCATTATCCTTGTTATATTTGTGCACTACATCATCACTAAAATGGTTTAGTTAATAATAAATTATCACATTCTTTTTCACGTAATGCGTTATAATAGTAAGAGACAAATACTAGACGATAAAATAGAGATATGCATCTTTATTGCTTATATATTATTGACGATGATATACCCGCCTTTCGTTTTTTCGAGATTACACAAAGGGTTATTACTTGTTCATCCGTGTGTGTTTTTCAAAAAAAATTGTTTTCAATCAAAAATACAAGATAATATTTCGTATTAGAGATATGATGTAAGATACATATACCATCTTAAAGTAAGAGAGAAAGAAGAAGAGTTAATTATAACACACACGAGTTAATAGTTATGAACGCATGTTTTTCTTTATGGTGTAGATGTCAGTCAGTCAATCAATCAATCATCTGAAAAGTTCATTAGTCTCATTCATAGGATCACTTGTAATGGCATTTTCATGGAGCGAAGAATACGCCGTCAATTTGTATTCGTTTCTTTATGTTTTCAAATCGAAAACAAATGTTGTGTTCAAAATAAAAGGACGTAAAGATAATAATTCTGAATAATGATGTTTAATGTATTAAACATTGTATTGTGATAGATATAAAAATAAAGTATAATAGATTCCTACAAAAATAAATTGAATAGGCCACTTCTTATAACGAACTAACTACTTTATCAAGAAGTGTTTAATCAGTAATGATACTGTCTGTCTCTCGACCTACTATATAATAATAAAAGTTTCTCAACTATGTATACTACCAAAAATAAGTGAATATCAAAGTTAGGTCAACTAAGACTCTGAAGAAAATTCCAAAAGAACCGATTGAAGGATACTATAGTACTGTGACATTTTCGTGAAGTTTATAGCTCGTCAGCTGAGCAACGTATACAGTTGGGGAACGTCTTGTTTTGTAGCTTTTTTTTTAAATGGTAAGTAAGCAAAGTCTAGCAAATGAAATGGTTTAATTAGCATAATGTTTTAGATACAACACCACATTCGTACAAAAGGGCCTTATTAGGGTGAATTGTAGGCAAGTGTTTAGAGTAGAGCAAGACTTTCCGTAATTACCATTTGAAAGAAAAATCTTTATGCTAGAAATAAGAGATGTTCTCCACTCTGTACGTTGTTCGATTGAAGAGCTATGAATTCCAGAGAATGTTATAGACTTACGTTTTTTGACTGGCACGCTTGAACACCTGTCAAAAAAGCCTTAACAGGACTATTCGTTATCACTATATGTTTGTGAAGGATGCGAAAGATTATTTGAATTCTATTTTTACTAGCTTAAATGTGAGGTTGTACAGCTGTGATATCATAGCAATTGTTCAAAATTTAAATGATTCTGTTTCATTTTACTTGTAATGAGTAACAAATGTAATTATTGATGGAAGACTGTTGTTTCTACTTGCATCATCATGAACAAAAACATTTGAAAACGGATCGATCTCAAAAATTTGATTTATTTCTTTTTTTTTCAATTTTTCAGTGTCAGAAGTCAATTGAATCGGGCTCAGTCGCTGTTCATGCTGAGCGTGGAGGGCGAAATGGTTATTGGCATCCACAGTGTTTCGCGTGTAAAATATGCAAAGAATTTTTGGCCAATTTAATTTATTATTACAAAGATGGAAATTTGTATTGTGGACGACATCACGCTGAATTGTACAAACCAAGATGTTCCGCGTGTGATGAGGTAAGCAGTTTTTGTTGCAGTCAAATTTTCTTTAGAAAAGTACAACACCAACATTTGTCAGATTAACGTCGAAGGATACTTTTAGTGACTTTCTCATCGACGTTCAATAGGCGTAGTCTGATACTAATAGTGTTGCGTAAAGAAGTGTTGACAATGCACATGATAGAGTAATGATGACAGACAAATCGTTTTGTATTTATATTATTTCACTGTTGTTCGGACCATCACTTCATTTTTTTCAATACAAACGCATAACACAAATAATACATCGCTCTTTTTCTCTGTGCCACTCACACATATGTTTTGGTCCTAGTTAGGTGATCTTTTTTTTTGTATATTCAAAACAAGAGAGAACTGATACTTGTCATTTAATGCATTCGAGAAAAATGTGTATGTAACAAAACAAGAACGGCATTCTATTTATTGTGCGTTGTCTATAAAATGTATGATCGATTATTATTGTCTCTTTTATGAAATTTACTCATCGTATTTACAACGTTAAGCTTTTTTTGACAATAGTTTCATTGTATTATTATGCAAACCATCCTATGCCACAAACTGAACTGTTTTAATCTTAAGACAGTGATACTGGAACGCAGAATGCGGAAGAATATTGTTTCGGTTAGATGAGAGATTCATCACAGTGTCAATACACGAAATGGAGCGAGAGTTTTTTGGGCTTGTGTTACAAGTTTTGTGTCAATATTTATAAGTTTTAGGAAAAAGTAATTAATTTCAAAAATGTTTGATTTAAATACCATCACATATTTTTGCATTCATTGCAAGCATATTCCTACAGATTTCATTCTAGCTCTCTATCAATGTAAGACTAGAAATTAATCATGTAAGAAAAAAACCTAATCGACTGGACCTTTTGTGTTTTTCTTCAAATTCTATACCATTTTTTGAACCGATAATTTCTCTCTTTTTACGCACGTATATTATGTATTTAGATTATATTTGCTGACGAATGTACCGAAGCTGAAGGTTATTCTTGGCATATGGATCATTTTTGTTGTAATAATTGTTCAAAACGTTTGGGTGGTGAACGTTATGTGATGAGAAATCATCATCCATATTGTTTAAATTGTTTTGAGATAATGTACGCTGAATACTGTGATACATGTGGTGAACAAATTCAAACCGATCAACCACAAATGGCACATGAAAGTCAACATTGGCATGCAACAGATCAATGTTTTTATTGTTATACCTGTCGTATACCGTTACAAAACCGTGGATTTTTTCCCAAATTTGGCGCACTCTATTGTTCAAATGAATGTGCTCGACAACGTACATCATCATCAAAACCAACACATATCAAAGATGATTACATGACAGACAATGGTCCCGATATCATACCAACTTTTGGTACACATGCCAAACTTCAACAACATTCACGACCACCACCAACATTGTTACAAAAACAACAACCCGTGAAAACAAATTTTTCATCATCGGCTAATAATACAAACGGTATACAACTAAAAAGTGGTTTAAGAAATAATGGTACATCCTCATCACCCTATCGTAATCAGACATCAAAATCCTCGGCACCAATCTCAAAGAATTCTGGAAGATATGTTAGTAGCCATATACCAGGTGGATATGTCTCAGATGGACCATGTTTAATGCATAAACGAGAAACGTCAAGTGGTTATATGTCGGATGGAACAGCTGCTAAACGACAGACAACTAATATGTAAGTTCGAGACCATTTGTTTAAAAATTTGAAAATTTTGTCATTTTCTGTTTATTTTAGAAATAATGGTTATGTTGGTAAACCACAAGTATTTTTGCAATTTCAATCACAACAACAGAATCCAGGTAATCGTCAAAAACCGATCAATATATCAAAAAGTCGTTCTCGTGAACCGATAACATTTTATAATGATTTAAATCTCGATCAATTAGATCGTGACGGTGCTGCTTTGGAAATTGCACGATATAGCTCAACAAAACCAAACACTGGTTCAAGTTCCAAATCATCTCGATCATCATTGCCCGATTTACGTCGAAAAATACTAATTGAACAACAGAATAAATACCCAACTAACAATGATAATAACATGAATACAATGACATATTCCCAAGAAACATTAACTGATCAAAATTCAAATAATTATTATGATAATCGACATTCTCGTTCATCATCTCGTATTAAACATTTTGATTCAAATGAAATAATGTACCCTATATCGAGACCAAAGTCTGTTCATTGTTCAACATCAAACAATCAGTTTCCGCGATCAAAATCTCTAAATGGTTCAAGTCGTTTTTCATCATCAACAACGAAACAGCATCATCATGTTCGTTTCGAAGATGAACAACAACAACAACAACAACAACACTATTCATCGGCAAATTGTCGTAATTCTTATCAGCGGAAAAAGAATCCATCACCATCACAACAAAACTATCAGTATCGAAAATATCGACATCATCCACAATTAATCAATGATTATTCCTGTTCAAGTTCATCATCGGATGAATATGATGATTTCGACAATATCTATAATCAATATGATATTAATGTTAATCGTCTGAAAAAATCAAATACTGGAGTTAAAATAAGTTATGTTGACGATTGTTTACAACAAACACACACATCAACATCAAATCGAGGGATGAGAAAAAAAGATCAACAACAACAACAACCGCAGCAGCAGAAAAAACAACGACGAAAGAAAGATTGTATTATTAGCTAACATATTTATTTTTCTATGTTAGTTTATGTCATAGTAATAAATTGTTTTCTCAGGAAGGAAAAATGTTAATTATTTCGTTGTCTCTTATCTGTTTTAGTTGAATAAATCTATTTAAATAAGTGTGCGTGTGTTTTGTCATTTCTCTTGTTATTAGTTTATTATACTGAAAAAAATAACGGTTAGAATTTTGTATCTTGATCGAATCTTTAAATTTCTATATAGAATGTCATTTATCCTTTCGGTTTTCTTAACGGTTTTTGACATTTTCTTTATTAAAGTTTTGTTCTTTTTTTTGAAATTATTTTTCACATCCTCTCTGTTTCATTTTTGTGTGATGAAAAATATATACAGTTTTGCTACCTGATATGCACTCTAATACAAATATCCTCTTGCAGGAGACTGAATTACAAAAAGTAAAAGTCAGAATCTGTTATGCTATAGTAAGTTTGAAGAAAATCTTCGTGTGTAGCTAACAGATCGAAAACACCGTACTGATATAGATGTTCATTATATAATTCGAAGAAAAAGTATTGAAACGATGATTGTATTGCCACTAACGCAAAAAACTGTATCAGATATTACGTTTTAGATAAACCGTAACAAATCGTGCGATAAACTACTAGTTTAGAATATTTCATATTTCCATCTCCTATTTAGTTCACTGACGTTTCAAATTGAAGTCTTCTCAACAATATCGTATTATTGTGATCATCTTCCGTAGTACAGCACGAAAAATGTGTCCTCGAGTCCATTGCTTCAACAAAATATAATAATATCTGTCCTATAAAAAACTTAACATTTAAAAAATAAAATCTTTGGGCCTTATTGAAGATATATGGAGTTGTAGAAAAGTTTTCTAAGAACCTTGACAAGCTGACTTTTCGAAAAAATTTTACTTTTCAATAAAAAAAGCAAATCCAACAATACTTTCAATAACACTAGGAAATAGAGCAAACATTTCTGACCAAAATGAGATATCTCCCAGCTCTGAGTGACGTTCTAATCAAGAGTTATGAGAGTTTTGCTGGAAGTCCTACAACATGCATCAGATACTGGCACCACCATATCTCGGCGCGGCTCCCACCTTAACACCACGTCATAGCTGCAAGATTTTTCGGTAAGGAAACATCGCAGAGAGCTCGGGAAGGTCTTAAATTGACACTGACATGTATGGCCAGAGGCTTATAGAGCCCAATTTTTGATATTTGGCCTAGTTTTGTGGTTAGAAAAATATCTTTATGCAAGCAAGTAAGAGACCTTTTCGAATTTTAACGGCTTAAAACGTGTTTCTAAAATACTCTTCTTTAACATAAGATCTATATCTAAAACAAAATGATAGTTCTTAATATGTCTTCGTACTTGCGCATGTTTATTCCATCTGTGAAAGAGTGAATTGTTTTTCAATTAATATTTATTTTATATTATAATTTAGTTAAGATTTGAGAATTTGTGGATGAATATGTGATATACCATAGCTGTGCCTTAACATCCCAAGTCTTTTACTTTAAGTTATTCATTTAAATCTACTAGTGTGTTTAGTTGGTAAATTGCTAACTAAAAGTGAATTTTGTCATTCGATACAACCTAAAATTTATAACTTACTTTTATCGAAATCAAATGGAGATTGATAAAATAAAAATGACACAAAAGAAATGTCATAGACTGACTGATTGATTGAACAATTTGAGAAAATATTTTTAAGACTTATAAGACAGTTTTCGACTTATTTTTTTATTGGTGAAGCCTGTCATCTTATATACAATAACTCCAATGATCATGTTGATGAATCTTGTAACGAATTATATTAACGGCTTCTCTTACCTTCGATTAATTGTGCATGTTTTTCGCTTTTGGCTGATCGTATGGTCAAGTGTGGTGTCAAGCAGTACCGATGTATTTATCATCAAAAAACAAAATTGTCACACTGAACCTGCTTTTGTAGGGCAATGATTAGTTTTTTAATTACAGATACTTTTATTTAATTTTAAATTAATAAGAGTATAACATTATTCTCTAAAAACTTCCGTATCGTACAGAACCAAAAAAGGGTATTTCCATGTCGGTCGGGATACCCTTTTTTTGAAAAATTGTATAGAATGATCAGGCCGGGTAGGACTTGGATCGTAAAGTATTTTGGTCGGATCAGACCAGCCCAAACTCAAAATTTTTAAGTATGCATGGATTTGTAATTTATGTGTATACTCAGTACCAAGAAAGAGTATTATCACTGTTACGCGACATCTTAATGACTTCGTTTAGCTAATGCCTTTAAAAGTTGAACAAATGAAAACCGAGAAATCATAAAGATATAAATAATAGCTTGAGAAATACATTTACACCACTTAGCCAGCGAAAGCGTGACAGATGCAAGAAAAAAACCACACCTAAGAACAGAAAATTTTAAAAGTGGTCGGGCCGGGCCAGGTAAATTCCGCGTTTGGTCGGGCCGAGTCGGGCTTGGTCCGGAAACTTTCATCATCGGTTCGGGCTGGGCCAGAAATTTTCGGCTCGTGCGGATCTCTGATCAGCATTTGTTACTCAGAGATTCAAAAAAAGGGTATCCCGGCATGGAAATGCCCTTTTTTTGTTCGGTATGATATGATAACTTTTTAGAGAACAGTAGGTGCCAGTACTATACACCCATGCGCTCATATCCATGCAGCATTGACACTTCTCTTATGAAATTAGAAAAAGACGAAATCAAAAAGATATTGAATATATTATAAGTGTATTGTAATGTTTATGTAGACATACGTAGGGCGCTCAAAAAGTTCCCGAACTGATTATTTTTTAAAAAAACAAAAACCTTTATGATGCTAAAAATCAACCTTTTTTTGCAAAAGATACATCTTGAAATTCTCATAGATAGTAAGTAATACAATTAATAGAATAGAGAGTACCATTGAAATCACATCGACTATTATTAGAGTCATAATAATTTCCATTAATATTTGCATTAACGACATAAATCTGAATTTCATATTGTTAATTATCGTTAAGTCAAAACTTCAGAAACATTTCGAAGATCTAATTTTAATTAAAAATGTGCCTTAGCTCATATTACTAGATGAATAATAAGTTTAATATTAATTCATATCCTATTTTCTTAGATATTGTAATTGTTTGTATGATCTCAGATCTCAGTGATGGTATTTTCAATACAAAAGTTTGAGATGCTGTATTATGAATGTTTTTCTTAAAAATAAAAATGTAACACTTCATTATACTGAGCAATAACAGTTGATTAATAAAAATTTGTACAAAAAAATATGAATTCAAATTAAATTGTATTCGTATGTCTTTCACAAAATTCAACAATTCTCATACATGCTTCCTGAGTTTTTTCGAATGGTGCTGTTAGTACCAAACGAATATAATTTGAAATTCCAAATACCTATACAATCAATAATGATGATTAATAAAAATATAGAATTTTTTTTTAACTTACAGATGCTGGTAGACATGAAAGAGATTCTTCATCAATTAATTTCTTGAAAAGATCTGTGTCACTTTCGATATCTCTGAATGCTGTTACATCAATTCCAATCTGAAAAACGTAAATCTGTTAGAATTTTGATGTATTCAAGTAGACGAACGAACACTACTCACGAGCATATACATCGCACCACTAGGCATAATTGGTTTTAATCCGGGAACACTTGACAATGTTTCATAGCAAAATTGGGCATTCATCTGAAATAGTATGTGGTACAATAGGATACTGTAGTATTAGCAACATTTTAAAACCGTACCTGAATTTGAGTAATAATCTCGTCAAAATAGGACTGTGGTGTTTGGGTTAAAATATACGGTAATGCCGCTTGAATAATAGAGTTCGGACCAAGAATGCGACTTGAAAGATCCAGCAAACCCGGTTTAATTGCGTCTAGGAATACAAATAACAATGCTAACTCAAACTATTTCACAATGAATCTATGTTTTGTATTAAATCTACTTTTTTGAATACGTTGATTCGAAATATATAGTTTTAATATATTTCGCTTTACCTTTGAATAAGTCTTGTCGATCATGAATTGCAATCCATCCTAATCGCCACCCGGGGCAAATATAACGCTTTGATATTCCACCACAAGAGAGAATAGGTACAGTTTTAGATAAAGAAGCAAGAAAGTAAAATTCACATCCAGGAAAGACCTATTAAAACGAAAAAGAAAGTATTAGTGTCACAAAAACTCTTTATTTCTTACCATATCGGCGTATATTTCATCTGCGATAATTGGTAAACAATTTTTCTCACATAAATCAATTATTGAACACAGATGTTCTTTTCCATACACAGCACCGCAGGGATTAGACTAAAAGATTAAGAAAATTGAATGTGAACCCAAAAATTTGAAAAACTACGACTTCAATAATTACCGGATTATTGATTAAGATGGCTTTTGTTTTTTCATTAATCATAGATTGAAGATGATCGAGATCCACTTCCCAACATTTATCGGGCTATAAAAAAAAAGTAAAAAACATGTAATTAAACATCTCCCAGATATCAATTAGATAAACTTATACAATTAAATCGTAGAAACGTGTTTCAATGTTCAACGATTTACATAATGTCACATATAAAGAAAATCCAGGCCGAGGAAGTAAAATATTGTCACCCGGATTGGCGAGACAGTTGATACACATTTCAAGTGCGTGGGAACACCCGCTGGTTAGTATAATGTCCTAAAATAAAAAAGTTTATTAGAAACCCGTTAGACAGAACAATAAAAAAAACCTTATACGTCAAATTTTAATTGACAATTTGGTTTTGTCCACAACTCGGCTACTGCTTGTCGAGCTGCTTCTAAACCAAAACTCGGAACATAACCATGTGATGTCGGTTTCTGAACAGCCTCAGTCACAGCTTCTTCAGCTTCAATAGGTGGAAGCATATTTTTATAATGCGTTGGATCACCTAAAACCAATCAACAAAGGAGAATAAAAAAGTTTAAATAATATAATAAAAAGCCATAGGGCAAAAGCGTGAAAACTTTTACCTTTAATTTATAAGAAATATTGTTTAAAAATAGTAAAAAGGTCTTTTGTCACGATGATAATAATACGTAAAGACAGAAGAGGTACTAAACAGATTTTTTTAACACTACAAACTTCAATGATATAAACGTACATGAAACGAAGAATCCACTTCTTATTATCGAAATCATAGCAGCTGAGTTTTCAGGTCGGATGAACTTCTGTCTTTGTCGCTTCATATATTTTTATAGCCACTAATTCATCCGCTCCTAAATGTCAGCTTTCATCAGGATAGAGGATATCCTGATCCCATAGCACGTTCTCAATAAACCGTAGGTCTGACGAAGGTCATTATCCGCATTCAGCAACAGATCTACTAATCTCAGTTTCTGCAGAGGAATGTGCATTCGTCAGGGTATCAGGAGATAACAGAAAGTACAAAACTCGTAGTGACCCATCAAAAGAATCCCTTAAACTAAAAAGTCTAAACAAATGAAGAAAGTTCAATATCAGGGAATAAGTTGACCTATGAGCAAAAATCTTGAAAATGTGCGATTTTAATAATGAAAGGTGCAATAGTCATCGCTGAAAACTCAGTGTTAACACATACAGAAAAACTAAATTAAACGTACAAGTCACATACCGATGGAGAGAGATATCATCTTTTTTGCTGGATTCGGCGTCATTTTTAATCTGTCGACAATTCGTCTGATCGGATTTTCTGTATTTTCTGCACTGTATGACGCAATAATATTCCATTTTTTCCCGCTGTGGGTACCGTTCAAAGGTTTATCCATCATAAAAATAATTATCAATGATTTTTTAAATTTGAGTTTTTAACATTATATTAAAGTTCAAATATGTTATAAAACCTTTATGATATGGTATATGCGTCTAAATTGTCACACGTCAGTTTTTCGTTGTTTTTTGTAGTAAGACAATTCTTTTTTCTTTACATTATGTTTTATTTTATGAATGGTCATATCAAAATGTAAATAAATGTGCACATTTAACTTGTATACTCCACTTCAAACGTAAGAAGTGCTTAATATAAAGCGTTATCTTTTTCTACAAACGACAGTTCAGTGCCTTGGTTGTAGACTAATCACTGAGACTATTTGTTTGTGTACAAATAATGATATAGATTTGTTTCTCATGATTTCAATTAGAAGATATGTCTTCAAAGCTCTTCGTCGAGTTATACGTATTGTAAATGAAATTGAAAAGACGGAAGATATTGTATCACATGACGGAGAATGCAAAACATTTCAAAAGAGGTATCATTCAAGATCACACAGTAAATTAAAGATACTTCTAGTTCTGCGCAATTTTTTCCCACCCTAGTGAATGCACTTAAGCCAAGTACTTGCGCAATTACTTGAGTTAAGTAATGAAGGTAGTACTTGTGAACTTTTCCAAGTAAATTTACTTGTCAAGTAAAATGAAAGTACTTGGGTGGCGCAATGCTAGTAAATTTACTTGGAAAAGTTCACTCAAGGACTTGTTCCATTTATTTTTATTTTGTATTTTGTATATATTCTGCAGCCGTATTCTACTTTCGTAGAGCAAATACATACACGGCTACTAAGTTTGTTTAACTAAGTAGAAATATATATAAGGAAGTAATCAAGTACTTGTACCAAGGACGTTCACTAGAGCAAACAGTAGTAATAGCAGCTCTTTTTCTGGTGCGACAACGGAGGATATAACAAAAATACTGATTAGCTGCATTCAGAATCAGTTGTTTTTATCATAATTTCTTTTTGTGCGCTACACATGGCTCTCTGTAATATATATTCACTGTAAATTGTGACACAGACAGACTAGACGTTTTTTCTTCGGACCGTCAGATGCTAGCACAACGAAAAAGCGCTAAAATGCTGACGATAGACACATATCAAAGTATAGCAAAAACACCTGATTTTCTTGATAAGATTCGCTGTTTTAAATTTTTAAAATACTGTTTTCCATCGCTCGATCCTAATGTTTTTTCCATGTTTGCAAGTGCCTTGTGTCGCTAGTAGCCCGATTTATATGTTCCTGCTACCTTGCAAATTCTCTAATCCATTATATTAGAGTATTTTGACAATTACTGGACGTACTTTCATTAGTTTCACTTTGAAACTGAAATTCCTATACTCTTGCTGCATCAGAAAGAAAAAAAAGTGTCTGTTAGTATTAACTGGTCATAAAAAATAGTTGTTTGTAATCATAAGACCAGTTCACCGAATAATATACCATTGATTGGTGCATTAGATCAAACACTTTCGCACTGTTATTTTATGTTGTAAATTCTAGCTACTAAATTGTCTATCCGAATTTACAGTGTTACGTACTTAGTGTCGCTACACTCTCTCCTTTATCTTTTTCTTCAACTGAACATCCACCTACTAGTGGCATAGCCAGAATTTTGTTAGTGAGTGGGCGTTGTCCCAATTTTTTAAAAGTGGTAGACATTAACGCAGAGTAGTGTGAATTATAAAACTTTTAGTGGGACGGAAAAATCAATTAGTGGGTAGACTGAGCCCACTCGGTGGCTACGCCACTACTTTGTCTTTTCGGCTTCCAGTGGTTTGTTAAGGTTTTGAATAATAGGGCTGAATCATTGAGTTTTTAAACTACAATAGAATAAAGAGAGCGTGTGAAAAATGTATTTATGATTTATCTGATATTATTTCTAGATGACAAAAATGCATTTAGTTAATAGTGAAAGTATTCAAGATTTGCTTCGTTTTAAATACGTAATATTTGCTGGTGATAGCTGTATGCGAACAATCTACAAAGATATGGTATTATTATTACAAGGTACTGATCGATTATTAACAGAACAAGAATTAAAAGCAAAAAGCAAGCGATCAATATGTAATGATCACTTATTAGAAGGTGGCATTTATTCATCGTCAACGCTGGGAAATAATTCAACATATTATGAAAAACGTGCCTATTTTACAACGAATCATTTAATGAAATTTGTATTTTTGACGCGTTGTTTAAACGCACAAATGTTCTCAATATTGAAAGAAATTGATAAACACAATCATGATCCAAAATTGCAAAAGCCAGACGTTATTTTGTTGAATTCAGGTAAGAGAAAGAGAGCTTGATAAGATGAGGGAAAGAAGAGAGACGTCTTCTTTCTTGACGGCGTTTTCTCATATAAATTATTTTTTCTAGCTATTTGGGATATTACACAGTATAGAGATTATGGTGAGTCTACGAAATACTCTGGAATTTCCTTTTTTTTTCTTTGCCTTTTCCTTTCTTTTTTCTTTAGGTGGTGAAAATGTCGAATTAGAATATAAAACAATGTTAAACGAATGTTTTAAATTATTAAGTGAATTTATACCAGAAAATTGTATTGTGATATGGTTAACAACATTACCATTTTCAGAAGATGCAAAAGCTGGTGTATTTAATAATTCTTATCATAGAAAGAAATTTTTACGTATTCGTATTCTTGAAATCAATACATATTCATCTTATTTGGCATCGAAATATGGTTTTGAAGTTATTGATCTTCATCGATTATTTCGTGGACGAACAGAACATCGTGTCGATGATGGAATGCGTAAGTTGTTCACACTGCTTTGTTTTGGGTCTTCGTGTATACTATATTGAGATAACATTTTGATTATTTTAGACTATGATGAAATTGTACATCGAGAAATAACAACAATTATTGCAAAACATATTGCATGTATATGGAATGTAAAACTAAGCGTACCCATATCAAGTCTACCATTGACTATTGATGACGATGAAAAAACACCGAGGGATAATGATCAATGTTGTAAACAAATATTAGCATCTATAGTAGATAAAATTGATAATGTTCAACTAACAATTGAAGAGAAAACTGTTCTTGAACAATATTTTAAATTAAAAAATGATACGATAGTATTTGATGTTGAAAATTTAAGTGACAAGGAAAAACAAGCCATGTATCTATTGAACTATTATGAAAAACTATTGTAAATCACAAAACGTTTCATATTTAGTTGAACAGCTATGATTAGTTAGTAGGTTAAACTCTTTTGCCTATGTGTCTTGTTTGTAAACGTATCCATTTTTTTTTTCAGTTAAATAATGACACAGTTCTAATTCAGATGTTTTTGTTTTTGTGTTCTGTTCTATTGCCAATATGTCAGTTATAGTTTTTCCATTTTTTTTTTGTTAAACAAGCTGGAAGTCAGATAATCAACTATTCTTGCCATAAAACGACAATTTTTTAGTAATGGCGATTCAGTGATCTGATTTTGTTTATTACGAGTAGGGGTAGATTTTGAGAACAGCTTACGTAACAGTTGTTATTTTATATATGATCAGAATCTGCTTGTATTCCATTCCTTTCCAGAATATATATTCATTTGTATTACTAATATTATATTATTCAAGTTAACTATTTTATGTTAAATTGGATTTATTTTGTTTTCTGTTATACAATAAAAACAACTGACTTCACACTAATAAAAGGTGTTCTAAACAACAAAAATAGAATAAAATATTTGAAAATTGGTATCACAGTTATCTATAACAGATTCTGATCTAAACTATCATAAATTCAGTATCGAAAAAAATTGACTAATCTATAAGTGGTTTTTATACATGAAATTGTCATAGAGTTTTGATTACAGAAAATACGAATAGCACAAATAAATGTATCAAATAATTCTTCTTGCGCTGGTTATTAATTTATTTTTCTTAAATCTTAAAATTAGCCGCAAGAATGATTTTCAAAAAATTCGACGAATTGGTGTCAGAGTTAATTCAAAAACTAAAGCTTCCCGATTTGTCGTTGAGAAGAAAATATTTTCGTTTGGTTCATTTCTATAAAGTAACGAACGAGTTATCGCTGCTTTCAGTTTTTAAATCCGTCCTTTATAACACCATTGACGAATCGTAGAACAGTGCGTCTGAATACAAGTACAGTTTTAAAACACGAAGCCAGTTGCGTCACCGGGTCTTACAAAAAAACAGGTAGCGTCAGCTTTTTTCTATCAGACTGCCGACGATTGGCATGCCTTACCAGAAATGGTTGTTGCGGTACGTACTCTAGGTCAGTTCAAAGCGAAGCTGAAACATTAAATTTAAGCAAGCAAATTTAAGGCGTTTTCTGTGTGTTTGTTTCTATTTCTGTACTCTATTCCATAAGAGTGTATATATAGGCATAAGTGTGTATTCTCTCTCTCTCTCTCTCCCTCTTTTGTAGTGTTACTCCAGGTGGCAATGTAGATAAATACAAGGCTTTTACTTTTTCTGCGTTCCTACAGAAGCTCTTTTTTTCGTAAAGTTGGCTTTGTTTGTAAATAAAATCAAGTTTAAGTTCAATTTATGAATGTGAAAATGTACAGTGACATGTATCTCTTGTTGAATAAGTATTTTGTTATTAGTGTGATGTTAAAAATTGGAAACTATTAACTCGGACCTTGTTTCTAACTAACAGTGTTCGATCTTATACAGTCAATTTGTATAAAATAAGACGTTTTTGTCACAATTACACCCGTTTACTTCATTTGCCCTGGAACTTAGCTGAAAATTTTTTCAGAAGTATCTTGATTCAAAACTTTTTGCGTATATGATAATCGACAATCCGAATCTGTGGCCGGTTTGGATCGAACAAGCTGAATAATATTTTTCGATTAAGTTAACATGCCTTTCTTACGGTTTCTTTGAAGTTCTACGCTTTTAATATGCTCATCTCGTCATGTTCTAAAAGTTTCAAGTGATTTTGTTGGATTCTGAGTGAGATATGAACTTTTTTTCATTTATAATGAATACTAGGGTATTCTCTCTAGGATTCTTGTTCATCAGGATTTCTCATATTTTTCTGAAAGAAACATTATCTGGAGATTTTTCATTAATTACTGAAATTCTACACGTAAACAAGTAGTGAGGTGCGCTTCTTAAAAACGTACAAAAAGTATAGTTTACAAGGATATATACTTTTGAAGAGGACATTTTGAGAGAACAAAGGATGATATAATACAGTTTCACAGTATAAAACTGGTATGTTTTAGTTTTCTTGTAGCTGAAGATGATCTTTTTTTTTAAAATAATAAAAAAAAGAAATTACTTATCATCGATTTTATAACAAGATCGATGACAAGTAACAAAGTTCTTGTACAAGTACCTTTCGCTTTTTTTTAATATAATTACAAGTAGTATTAGAATAGCTTTCAATTCATTTAGATATAAATGAATTGAAAACACAGTAATGAATGCTGTAATTTATTTATTTACTAAGAGTTCAATCTTAGAAGGTAAGCTTATACTGGACACATAGATATGATAAATAGTTCTTTAAGAAAAGATCTGTAGTTTTAATTAGATATCTGCCTTTAAATACAATCAAATCTGCGCAGCGGATTACACCAAAATAGAGATTAAGCTCTATCTATTTTGCTATAATCAAATCATCATAAGAATGTGTTTGTTTTCAAAATATGCTTGTATGTGTGTGTGTGTGTGTGTGTGCGTGTCTATTGTCAGTGGAAATAGAATTTATATATTTTTTTTCCATCTAAGAATTCTCAAGTCAATCATAGTAAGCATATATAAATTTTTATGAGACGGAAATATGTGTAACGAAAAATTTATTATTTCGATTGTTATCATCAACTAAAGTGCTTATGGAAAATAATATGAAAGAATCTCTCAGTGAGAAAAACGAGAGACTTTTGAACTTGACAATTTCTAAATTAAATGATCAAGCAAAAAGAGAGAAAGATAAAAAGGCTATTCTAAACTGACTTTGGAGAAAAAAATTTATCTCTCTTCTCTCCTAGTTCGAATACATTTTGTAGAGGAAAAATGGTTTCTTTACTGATAAGAAGAGAAAATTCTTTTTGTACCCTTATCTTGGATTGATGCTGCTTCTAACTTAAATTTTAGTCTAACTAAAATGGCATCTTAGTTACAAAAACTGAAGATAGTTATTTTTCTATTTCAAAAGATCATATCTCAGATCAATGAGTTTACATTATTAAATTAATAGTTTGTAAGATATATAATTAGTATAATTTTGTAATGAAATATTTTTTAAGAGAGATTTTTCTAATTTGTCAACAACAAAACTGATTTGTTTTGCAGAGAAAATCAGAAATATTTTTCTTATAGGAGAACAAGAGAGATGTATATTTGAGAATATTGAATATATAAATTGATTCTGTGGGGAAATTTTCATTACTAATAATCATTATTGCTATCATCACGTTTACAACTATTCAACGAAAAATACGCCACAATTTATTGTTAGAAAATGTGGAGGTTTACTTATTGTTTCTTTGTTTGTAATAATTAGTGATAATAACTGTCAACTTTATACGCCTGCGAACGCACAGTACCTATTAGATAAATTCGTATCTAATCTTCACTCGGAAAAAGAACAGGAACACGCTATATTATTCATAAATCGATGACATTTTGCGTTACTTGAAAGCTTTCCTCTTTGTTAATTGTATTGTAGATATTTTAATATAAGTACGAAAATCCTATATTTCATTTCACTATCACGTTATTACCAAGTCGTATAAATTAGGTAAGTGAGCTTGTAAAGCAGACCTTGTCCATCCATCCATTCCGATCTGATATTGAGCAGACAGTATCGTGCTGGTCGCTGCTCGTGGTTAGGCGGATCAGTTTCAAAAATTCAGCGTCCGGTCTCATTCCGATTTTTTTCTCAGAAACAAATTGGTACAAAACTTGTCAGATAAAATTTTATTTTGTGTTTATTCTTTGCAAAGCTCAATGTTGTTAAGCCCCTCCCCTCTCCTAAGTCGAAAATGATGATTTTCGTCAAAAATATCGGCTTTGAGAAAAGTACATGAATATATAGCCCCAAGTGTCATCTTTCAAAAGAGCTTATTTTTACTAGCTAAAAAGATAGATTTTAGTGGGTTTTCACGAAGTTTTCTGAAAGCTCTGTAAAACTGTATATATGGCATGCTTTATAGGTTAAAAAAATGGTATTGCGAAGAAAACATTCACATACACATACACATATGCGATACATGTACGAGCATATATGCATCAGAATCTGCATAGTTGACAACATATAGAGCACTTTACCAAACTCTTAAAGGTCAAAACAGATCAGAGGAGAAGTAATTTTCAGAAGAAAAAAAGTATTTTGCGTTTTTCTCGAAACTTTGTTTTTTGTTTGGTGGAACTCACTGTCAATCTACGATGGATCACAGATAGGCCTGTCAGAAACTGATTCTTAAGCCAGAGAAAATGTATACGCTTTCTAACCTCTTTCTATAAATATGATAAAACTGAAAAACAAGCGTCGAGCTAAATTGAATCGGGCCAAGTAAAATTACGATCCAATTCAGTCGAGGGAAAAAGTCAATTCAGACGGATTAGTCGGGCTAATTTTAGGTAAATCCCGAGCAGGCCAGGCCGAGACACTGGAAGGATAGCTCGCGTCTACTCCGGTTATAATCTAAAATCATTGTTTGAGATGTATAAGTATCCGTTATTTTTGACTTATTAGTTCAATACTATTTTGAATATCAATCGAGTATATATGGTAATAAAAGTTCATAATGATGTGTCTGCATTGATAATAGTAAATTTGGTATTGACTTTGTTAATAAATTGACTTTTTTACAATATAAACGACGTTGAATAATTATATTATTAGTTAATCGGGCGGGAAAAAACATGCTTCTTGCTTGATTTGGTTTGTTGGACTTTAGTTTACTATCTCACTGTGAGATATGATGTTTGAAAAACCCAAATAAATATTATAAATAGACGGCATGTTTTTTCTGGACAATTCAGGTGCTTTTTCTCTCTTTTCACTCTCAATTCAAATGAGACTATATAGAATTTTTTTCTTTCGAAATGAATTTATTTATGTTAAATATGTTTGTCGGATACTACTTATCTGATAATCAATTACCATTGTTGTTGTTTTTCACTACTAACATAGTTGATGAAAAATTGTAGACATAGACCATCTTGTTTATGACGTTATCGTATTTGATATAACAGCCGTATTGTCATTACGAAAATGAGTGTGGACAGTTTATAGTTCCATTCTTTTTCACAATATGTGCCATCGAATGGTCTTAATAAACAATATCGAAGTAATTTATACAGTAATTAGAAATATTGTAATCAAACATTGAATTCTTAATCTTTATTTATTTCAAGGCTATATTTTTGTCTTATATCTCGGTATGAATATCAGGCTATGTCATAATGTATGTGATATATGTCATTCTATACTCGTACATATAAACTGCGCAACTTGCTTAATCCAGTATATTTTCTCTTCCTTTACTGTGGTACTGTATGTCTGACTGCGGTTTTTCTTTTCTGTTGATAATGAATCTTCTTTCACAGCCATTCTTATGTATTATTAGAGAAAATTAATCGAGCGTATGTAATAGTTTCTTTGTTATTAGGTGATCATATATAGTCTAGTATTAAAATATTAATGATTCAAGTCATTGTTATTCGTATTATATTAGTTTCATGGGAAATATAGCGATTTTTACTTTGTTATTCAAAAACGAAATAAGAAATGGCGTAGAATGAAAAATGTTTCAGATCGTTGAACAGATACACTTGAATTGGTTAAAATTTTATAATTAATTGGAATTTATTTTGCTTGTTTTTCCCGAATAACAAGTGAAAAGTAAGACTATAGTTAATATTCCTATTATTCTGAAAGAAGAATTGATAAAGACAATTTGATTTAGGTTATGTTTATTATTTCATATCTAATTTTAATTAATAATTAATTTAATCTACGCTAATGTTATGAGAATAACAATCGTTTTCTGTCATCAAATAAAATAATTTTATTTTGACATATGAAACTGGATATTTTTTGTAGCTAACTTTGTTATATATCCAATAACAAATAATTTTGATTGACAATGATATGTGTTTAGCGGCGCACGGAATATCCTTTATAAGAGAGTAAACAAGAAAAAAAAATGTTATACGTGACTCTGTCTTCTAATTGAGATATCAAGCCAAAAAGAAAAAGAAAATGTGCTGGCGGAGGTAAGAAATAGAGAAGATGAATATGTTATAAATTTTCATATCATATACTTACAGTATTAGTTTTTACTTTTCGTTTAAAAACTGGAAATATTTTTTAACACGTTAGTACATCAAAAATTGATTTTCTTTCTTTATTGAAACACGTAGGTTCTCTTTAGCTAGAAAAACTTGTTGAAAAATGTATTTTGTTATAAAATTCATTGTTCTTTCTGTTATCGATAAAATATATTAATGTTAGAAAAATGAGCACAATAGAAAATATCCGTAATATTATATTTTTGAACACACTTTCTTTTGCTTTGACAGTCCGTTGTCATTTGCCCTATTGGACAATATTGCTCGAACGAGCAACTTGCCTGATCAGACAAGATACCATCTCGGAATTTCTTATGAGATTCTATGATTTCCGAGTCGAAATCATAGGTCCTCTAACAGGCATATTGTGTATCAAAACAATATGTTCAATCTTCTTCCTTTCTTATGGGAGAAACGAAAAACAAATTTAGCTCAATATCGTCCATTTTATCTTTTCCGATTTGGCACTATTGCCAGTTCGAGCAAGGTCGATCTTGACTCTTTCAGCAATATTTCTTGCTAGAACAAGCAACATATGAATAATACATTTATTCGTATGTTACGCACATTTATATGCGTACAAAGCCTTACCAGAATAGTTCTTTTTATAAACTGATATAAGCTATTAGTACGTTTCTGTTGCATTTTGTGACCTTTGATACTTTTAAATCGTAATTTTATTCCCACAAATTATGTTCGTCTAGACGTTTCGATGCTTTGCATCGTCATCAGCAGACATGATAAATTAAAAAGAGAATAAAAACTTTTTAAAACGTCAAACACGAATGGCTTCTATCAGGGGTTTTAGCCAGTTTTACGTATTATAAGCATTATGGTTTATGTTCTACTTTCTAGGTATGATTCTTTTTCGTGTTTGATGTTTTAAAAAGTTTTTATTCTCTTTTTAATTTATCATGTCTACTGATGAAGAAGCAAAGCATCAAAACGTTTAGACAAACATAATGTGGGAATAAAATTACGATTTAAAAGTATCAGAGGTCACAAAAAGTTCTTTTTATGTAAAGGAAATAGGAGGATTAAACCAGGGCTGGTTTTAGCAGAGAGGGTCGTATGGGTAACCTCCCCCCCCTCAATAACTGAAAATAATTTTTTTCATCAGCCAAATGAAAAAAAAATTTGCAAAACAAACTCGCGCAGCGAAAAGTTTTGGGTTAACCCCCCAAAAAAATTTTTTTGGTGGAAAAGTGGTTTAATTGTTAGAGAAAATCATGAAAAGTATTTTGGCCCCTTCCTCCAATTCTGGGTGTCTCGAGCCAGCCCTGGGTTAAACGTAGCAAGAATTGTGATTTATGATAAACTCTATCAAATAATTGTGGATCTAATAAATTTCATGAATGCTCTTTTGTGCAAATGCAATTTGTTTTCACTTGTAGTCATTCTTTCACTTTGAACTTTTATTTTAGATAAGTTCTTTCTTTTCTTCGTTTTCGTTACGTGTATAATAATGAAAAAAACAGAATATTTACGCACATGATGTATACTTTAATAATTTATAGGGCACGGTTCCGTGACATTTATCATGTTCTACATTACTGCAAATCGCATTTGCAGATAATTTTCATTTTGTTTATTACCATCCATAAATTTGAAGTTGTCAGACAGTAGTATAGTTTTGTAGTCTAAAATGAATAGGACAGACTACCATTTATACTTTAAAAACTAGAATTTGCAAAAAATAGAAATAGCGCTCGTAGCTTTTCATATGAAGACTTAAACGGGAAAACATTTCTTTTGATTTCTGCCATAAGTTCATCGAGGCTAAATTTGTTTATTTAAATAGTACATGTTAACGTCGAGAATAGCGCTTCTTGCCTGATGGGACAAGACATATAGCCCGTTCCGGTAATAAAGTCCCAGAAGATGCTTCTTCCCTACTCTGAAAAAATAGGCACATCTACAATGTGGGTAAGCGTAATTTTAAGCAGTTTTTGATGCTCTTCTAAGGAATAAGTCTCTTTATGCGTCGTCATTACTTACATTTTTGCGCTGATACGTTACGAGAAAAATATGTAAATCTGGCCGAAAGCGGCAAGGTACTCTTTGCCTGACCAGACCGTATTGCTTGTTCCAGCAATATATTTTGCCAAAACCGGCAATGCGACCCGATCGGGCCAGAAGGCATAACAACGGACTGTTTGATAGTAATCGAGCAAACCAAAAAATAAAATATGCATGTTATTTTATTTATTACTTGGCTACTATTGATGACATTTTTTATAGCTTTTAGTTATTACTTCTATCATTTTTACAGAGAGGATTCACCCATTTAATGTCAACAATGAAAAAAAGTTCTATTCTGTTTGATCTGAGAGTGTACTAGTTTTAAACAAAGTGAAGTGACAGAAGGAAGATCTCTATCGAACTGCTTGTGTTAATCGTGTTCTGGAGTGGTAATAAATGATATGTTAGAAGAGAGGGAACGAATTGCAATAAAATTTCTTGAGTTCTATTAGAAGATCATCGTGATTTATTTATGCTGTACACTAATGTTTGTTTATTCTAGATGACATACAGTTGCTCCTATTTCTAACATTTATTGATAATAATGATTAGAAAACGAGAAAACAACAAACAGCCAAAAACATATTTAATAAACAACACAGAAATTAATCGTAATGTTATCAATTAGTTAACATCAATCATAAACTGATTACTCTTGATATTTTCTTTAAATATTTGTTGGAAACATTGTTACCACCGATGTCGACAAGTCAAACATTATTTTCTAGTGTGACTCACATTATTAATTACAACAATACAGTAACATTTCCGTCAACACATTTATCGGATATTTCAAAAGAGATATATGATCCTAGAATAACAAAACCTTTTGCTATCATATGTTTGTTTATTGGAAGTATAGGTGCGTGTTTGACAAATGATGATTTGTCTTAATTCATCGGCAACAAATCTAAAATTGGATAGATAGATTTGAACGAGAAAGAAGATGATAAAGAAATCTACTACCTTTGAGAAATAACAGATCAAGCACGTTTTGAAATGTTGACAATAATAACAAAATAAATGTTATGCTTCATTTCGGATCTTTGAATATTTTTGGTTCTTTAGACCATGGTACGATCACTAGCATCGATCCCCGAACAAAAGGCTACTTTCTCGAGACAACTTTTAATGACTTACATAATCGACGAAGAGAAAAATTCTAAGTTTCTTAAAACAGAACGAAATAACTTCTCATGTACTTTTAATATTCTTCATTTAGGTAATTCACTGTCATTTGTTGTTTTTACCCAAAAACAACTACGAACCTATTCCACATTTCGTTATTTGGCTTATTTAGCTATCATTGATTTATGTGTACTCTATTGTGGACTCGGTCATATTATTCTACGAGATTATTTTAAATTCGATATTCGAACTTCTCATTTAGTAATGTGTAAATTACACACATTTTTGACATACATTACTACACAATTGTCTAGTTGGATTCTAGCCTTAGTTTCAATTGATCGAGCCGTTGCTTGTTCACTTATGCAAAAACGTTTTTGTAAAGCACAATCAGCTGATCGTATATTTGTTGGAATGTGTTTAGCTGTAGCAATAATTAACAGTCACATATTATTTTTTATGGGTGAAAAACGGACAATTTATACTCTACAATCAACAACCACATCGTCATCAATTCTTTCCGCCGTTCGAACAACGGGTATGTACAGTGTATAACAGGAAAAATTTAAATAGTTTTCAAATTTGTTTTAGGACGATACAATTCAACTAGTGGTCAGATAAGAAGTAAATCATTGCCATCATTTACACATTATTATCGTCAATCCAAACAGTCTATCACTACAATTTCTACTGTTATCAGAAAATCTTCATCGACTGTAACAAAAACATTTTCAAATTCAATAATCTCAGGTCAAAATTTAAATTTAATCATCAAAGCCAATCCGATTATTAATAACTCATCCCCGTCTCAAATTGAATTGGGCCGTATTATCCACTGTACACATAACACCAGTGATTTTTATTTTAAATTTTTTGAAAAACCTTACAATGTTATTGATCTGTTCAGTTATGTTCTTATACCATTTATTATAATGACAATTTGTAGTATTATTGTTGCTTATCGTTTATTTTATTCTCTAAGAAATACCACATTAAAAGGTAAAACACGAAAAACGACGAGACGTGCACGACAAATATCTTATATGTTATTAACGTTAAATCTTGTTTTTGTCTTATTACTAGCTCCTGTTGTTTTAGCACAAGTCTTTCAAGATCTTCATCAAGAATATCGCTATCGTCTATTTAATTCAATCACATTAGTTTTATCGTATTCAAATCATGCTCTTAATTTCATTTTGTACGGTATAACATCGCCACAATTTCGTTTGACTTTTAGACACTTGTTAGGAATTCATTCGGTACAATATCATCATAATGGTCCTCCAGGCTTTTACACATCAACGGTTTTCTAAGCGGTCCGATTTATTGATGTTTTTAGTTCAAATTTATTATATCTAATTGTATTTTTGCTTTTCTTGATAAAAAAACAGCAGCAAAAAAATAACATGTTATTACTGAATGGAAAATTCTTTTAATCGTTATGATTTATAGGGCTTTACTCAACATAGTACTCTGAATGCACCGGCATATATAACTCGCAATTATCAAGTACCTGACAAGTGCTGTCGAGTGTTAAATTCTCTAAGTACTTTAAGTGCTTGGGAAAATCCATAGCAGATAAGATTATTTTTTCCAACATAAGTATTGAAATGAATTATATTGATTTACGAAAAACTCCAACTTTGTAGTTCAAAACGGTTGTACACTCAAATACATCTTGTTGCAAACTGTAGATTACAGAAAATTGGACTCTATTAAGAATCGGCTCTGTCTTCAATACTAAAAACACCAATGTTATTAGTCATGTACTCGTAGCGTATATAGAGTAAGGACAATTCGAACAATATTCCGAATTATGGCCGTTAAAAAAACGGCATTCTCGACACACCGAACGGAACTTTAGTCACATTCACAAGAAACACGCCAACATTCACGGAAAATTATGTCATCATGCTTTTTTCTGAAAACCGCATGATATGATAACGCACACATGACGAAAGTGCGCCCCCTTCTATGACGAAGGTACGTTGTGACGAAAGTGCCTTTTACCGGTATTCTTCAGAGATAGGTAGAAAATCAAGTTAGACCAACTACAAATGGAACTATATTTATCTAAAGTCACGCATACACATATGCGTCTGAATAAAAAAGGTTCAAAACAAAAAAACGTGGAAATATGAAAATTTTGTACCTCTAGTTAAAATACATTAGCGTGTTGATGTGGTTCCACATTTCTTTTTTAGTAGTATGAAGCAAAACTTGCGTCGTCCTCTGACTAGCATTTGCAGCGGGAATATTATAAACTTGACTCAACACACTAGAAAAAATAACAGTACTCATCTATAGATTAGTTTCAGTCGAATCTGAATATTCAAAAGTCTTACTGGATTCAAAGGTGCGAAAATTTTCTAGATAACTTTCGACCTCCTAAGGCTAGTGCTCATAGATGTTCGATGACTAATTTAGTACAACTTCTTTCGTTATGAATCGACTCTAGCAATTTTTACAGCGATGTTTTCTGTTTAAGTCTGACTTTGTTGTAATTATCTTCTTCACTTGAAATGGCATTGACGTTTAGCCGTATTCTTCTTTCATGTAGCTGATTTGTTCATGAAATATCTGACAGCCGTCTTTCCATGTTATTCAGGCACGTACACACAATGTTTTTCTATCATGCACGTGTGAAAAAAGTTACACACTAATATAATCCTGACGAAATGATCCTATTTATTATACAAAATTGGAATAATAGTCTTAAAAGAGGTAACAGCAAAAGAGGATTGGGGGCTTAAGTTAGTCGTATAACGCAGATTTAAGTGTGAAAAAATATGTAGCGTAGACAAGTCTTATGACTATATGTACCTGTGAAGATTCCACTACCAGAAAAAGTCTTATCTTATAAAAATCTGTGGCAGAATTACAGCAGAAATTTATTTTTTCTGCGATGTCGCAATTTTACCGTTAGGTTTAACAATGTCTTTGCCGTGACGTCAGGGTGAAAAAAATGCAATTTTAACCTTATCATCGTCAACTTTTATTGTCAGATTTTTCTCTCGCGTTATGATGTCATAATTTTGGCCGTTCTAAACGTCAGACTACGTATAACAGTACAACTGGAAATTTTCTCTCATTTTGACGCCAGGTTTTTTACGATAATTATGCAAAGTATTTTCATTATTGAATAATAATGACAATTCAGAAATACCACTTTCAAGTTTGAAGGTATTTTGTGCACTGACGTAATTACAGTTTGTCATTTTGGATTTTGCTTTGTTTCTGATGTTCATTTTCTGTGTCAGATAGTCACGAACACTTGACTGAGGATCATTCGTTTCTTTTTTTATTTCTACATAAGTTTGTCTTATACTGTATATGTTCGAAGTAGTTTGCAGTAGTAACATGGTCTAAGAACCTGTTGCTGGAACACTACAACTTCAAAGACCGTTCCAAGTATCGATGTCCCGAAACGGTTGTCGTAACACTTGGTGGATGAGCTGCTAACATCTTAGTTTAATGTTAAGTGCATGTAAGTAATTATTAACATATTAGTTTTCTAGTTAATATCTACTATTGGATCACCATCATCATCCTCATCATCAGTTTTGTCATAAATATCTACAAAAGAGTACTACTCGATGGTGAAAAGCTTTTTGAAAAATACTAGTTCTAAAATCAGAAATGGGCAAATCTGGCGCTTTCTAATTCTAATGCAGGACTCATGTCCATCAAAAAAAAGCTTTAAGCCCGAACCTGGACCTGTCCATCTCTGTCTAAAATAGTTTTCGGTAGAATTATTGCTGTGTATAAGTCAAGATTTTTTAGGTATTGAGAAGCTCAGTCTAAAATAAATGTATCATGCGAAAAAATTGGTTTCTTAGAGCTTGAAGACTAAAATCTGACTCTTGGAGCTTGATTTTTAAATAAACACACTCATAGTATTTTGACATAAGTCAAACTGATTGATTCAACTCATGCTGTGAGCATTGACCTTAGGTGGTCGAGAGTTTTCTAGAAAATTTTCACACCTTTGAATCCAGTAAGGCTTTTGGATATTCAGATTCGACTGAAACTAATCTATAGATGAGTACTTTTATTTTTCCTAGTGTGTTGAGTCAAGTTTATAATGTCCCCGCTGCGAATGCCGGTCAGAGGACGACGCAAGTTTTTCTTCATTCTATTAAAAAAGAAATGTTGGACAACAGATTGATGTGGTCGTTGACCGGTTTGGGAACTCATATTGTTCTATCTTTTTTCTGATTATGGCCATCTAATATGCACATGATATATTATTCGTGAACGTATCTAAGTCAGATGTGTATTCATGCTAAAAAGTGCGAGGAGTACACCTAAGTACTCACACAATTTTTTACTCACTGAGCACTCACATAAGTACCATGAGTACTCATGAGTGCGTAATCAGTATTGTGGGTACGCCTTTGTGCTCATGCTTGAGTATTGTTGAATACTCATATAACGTTTGGCAGAATATTCCTGTCTATTGCTCATCCGGTATTTTCATATAGTGGAGTGATCTCAGGCAGCCAGAGTTAGACTATAAGTCCAGTTATAAACGAGTCCATCTTTGACTATGTACAGAGAGACCAGCGAGAAAAATATAATATAAATATTGCATGTTTCTTTACTAAATTCTACGTTGTTTATACAGTTTGATTTTAGCAAAATAAAATCGGAAATGAATATTTTCTGAGTAACAATACTCAAAAATTGTTAGTAGATCTCATATGAGCACTCATGGACGAATTATGAGTAGATTGGTACTCATAGTATGAGTACTTTCACTAGGGCAGAGTTTAAGTCAGAGAACCGAGCGAATCGCAACGCAGATGAGCATTACTTAGTTAGCCAGCTCTGTTTTAACTTTCTAATGAATATCCTTATCTCGGACTAAAATTTTGCTGTATAAGCACCAGAATTACCAAACGAATTACCAAACGATGCGACTAAGATGAAAAAACGTGTTGATTATTAGTTTGCGGATCGGTTAAAAAAAATCTCTTATTTTGTGCACTTTTTTGCGTCCGAAAAACACAATTGATTGGATAAAGGTTCTACAGAAATACTGCTGTGAATCAAGGTTCTCAAATCTGTTCTCTTTTGTGGATTCTTCCTGCCGTTACTGAGATATCGTATGGTCTATATCCTAGGGTGTCAGCAAAGAGCTATTGACAGTTCCGAGGCTGGCAGCAAGAAGCTTTTGGCTGTGCATGAGAGTGACCCACTAGAATACTACCATGTCACCTTAAGATGATGGACTTTTTTGAATAAGACATTTGTGCGGTGTATATTAAGTGCATTTTGGACTGTCATTAGCTCCTTGCGGCCAGTTCGATGGGGTGTCAATAGCGCCTTACTGCCAGTCTCGAGACTGTCAATAGACCTATCCTTTTTTTTACCGGTCAACACACAATTGCAGTCAAGGGAAATCACGTTTTGCTTCGCACATTATGAGATATCGTAAAGTGGCGCCCTCTGTTAACTACATCTTTTAATAATTAATTCTGATAATTTTACATAGCTGAGACTGATGTTCGACAGCTCATGCATTCTCTACATATTTGATCCGATATCAGTGCATTAGCGCTTAGTACCTATCCTCTCTCTTTGGATTGACTGTCCACCGAATAACTGATGGTCGGCATTCCAGGCTTTGCGAACATTAATCTTCTAAACCCATTCCATAATTTCAAATATATTTTATATAATTTCAGATTATCTCACGATGCAGTACTTATTCCTGTTAAGTTTAATTTTGTTCTTTTTTTATCAATTGGTACGTTCTTCGCTCTAGTAGAATATTTCTGTTATATCATTTTTTCATCTGTTTGTCATTACAGTCCTCGGCAGTCATACTGAGATCATCCATGAATAATAATAATCCTCAGATAGCCGTGTTAGGTTGTGACAGTAAAAAACCAAATTTATATTATGATCCAGAAAAACAGTTATGGATTGAACATTTGACAACAAAATGTGTAGGAAATGAAGATAATGTTCTCGAATTTTGCCAAAAGGTAATTTTTAAGTTTTTTTTATGTTGCTTCAAAACTGTTATATTTAGGTCTATCCAAATCATAATATTGTCAATATTGTTCGTTTGGATAATGTTCTTCGATTCGAAAACTGGTGCGAACTAGCACCGAGAACGAGTGAAAATTATATTCGTCGTTGTAAAAAAGGAACAGATACTGAAGAAGCTGTTCAGCCATTTCGTTGTTTGTCTGATCCGTTTCAATCCGATCAATTATTAATTCCGACTGATTGTCAGTTGCAAACATTATATGATTCATCAGCATGTCTTCATCAAGAAAAATGGCA
Organism: Didymodactylos carnosus; assembly: GCA_905250885.1. NCBI lineage: Eukaryota > Metazoa > Rotifera > Eurotatoria > Philodinida > Philodinidae > Didymodactylos > Didymodactylos carnosus. Next base: position 58,729 of record CAJNOQ010000213.1, read on the forward strand.
AAGTCAAGCATCATTTAACTGTTCAGAGAAAAAACTGATGTTAAATTCATCGTCACTATTGAAATGGTGTGGATTAGCTAAATTTGTTGGAATTAAATTTGTATGCTGTCCATTTAAAAGTATTATTTGTATTATTTTGTCTCATCTTTCGTATATCATGTTCCTTCTACTCATTTAGATGATGAATTAGAGTCTCCTAACGCGAAAGATTTGTGGAATGACGATAATTTGCTTGCCGAAGATGATGAGATACGTGATTTTTCAAACCCGAGAACAACTGAACAAAGTCTGAAATCGAATTGGGATGACAGTATTAATTATAAAGACTATGATGAAACTATTACAAGTACGAAAAAGCCAGCAACATCAACGAAACCACAACGCCGTCTTTTGGCAACGAACCGTATGTCACTTGACGATATCAATGTTTTTAATCGTCAACTGAATGTTTCTTTTACTTATGTTTTGAAGGAGAACCAGTATGGGTATCCGATTTTCAACTATTCACAAATGAAGAAGGAAATTTTGCTGATGATGAAGATGATGATGAAGATCAAGAGAACGAAAGTATAATTAAATCAAGTTCGTCAAATCCACCTTCTGAATTGCCGAAAAATGAGCATCAGCGTTTTACAAATGAAAAAGAAGCATTTACGAAAAAATACAAAGAACAGGTTGATATGGTAAGATGCATCATTATTTGTTGATAACCACATTTTTTTACGCACATTTTTTATCTTTTTAGCTCGTAGCTCGATGGAAACTTCAACAGGCCATAATCCAAAAAGTAATGGCTACTAATCCCATCGAAGGGCAAAAACAATGGGATGCAACGGATAAAGAATTTAAAACTGAGTATGAAAAATTGAAACAAAATGCCAGTGAACAACGTTCACGCATCAATGAAGTACATGAAAAACAATTGGATACACTTCTTAGTTATGAAATAGACGAAACATATATAAAATTAACGGCTGCATGGAATGAGAAACCGGTTAAAGTAAGCTTTAAAATCGCTCCATTTAAAATGGAGATACAGTGACCTAGTGGACACTTTTAATTTGTGATCCATGTCATCACTTATTTTTCCTCTCGACTTCTACCAGTCGTTTAGCTCGGGTTCTTTAGTCAAGTGAGACAAAAAACTGTCTCTCTCTCTCTCTCTCTAAATTAAACAAGAGTCGATCAAATATAGGTAGTATATTTAAAAATAATGATAAAAAATACATATGGAGGAATAGCATGAAGTAAGGAGACCACTAACCGGTCCGTCAAAACTTACTAGCTTTGTATTTTATATGCACTCGAATAATACTATTCCCAGATGTATATGATGAATCGAATAAAATAACAAATCGTTGGAATTGCATTAATCCGGTTCGCTACTAGCCAATGTTGCTGGCGCATATGCATAATCAAATAAATCATTTACCGCATCATTCAAGAATAGAATAACATTTCTGGTTTTGGTATAGAACATGGATCGCTTCATTAAAGACATGATGGATGATTTTGATGAACGTCCTTTATGTTAAACATAATAATAATTTCACTTTTGATTTTTTGTTATCCACATCAATGCTCACTGCGCATGTTTCCAGTAGAAAGTCAAAACTGTCAATTATTTTCATCTACACAGACATGAAACTGTTTGACAGAAGTACGTCTTCTGATATCTTGTAGTCTATGAACAGTTTTAACTCAAGTAATCCGTAATTCAAGTGAATAGGAAGGAAAGAGATAGTGAACTAAATTTTTTGTATTCTCTGGAAACTCCCTAAATCACTTGTTAGTTCGCTTTTTTATGACTGATCTTGTGAAATTTTCCTTTCAATAAGACCATTGAAAATAGCGCGTATGTGTTTGTTTTTCTTCAGTCAATGAAGTTCGAAATCTCATCGAAGTAGAAACTGAACTACTTTTCTATTTCACGCATCTGATCCATTGCATATTTTATATCATGTTTTCTATTGTCATCTCCAAATTATAGACGGTATAAATGTTTGAATATAATGTTGAATACATACACCAAAAAAAAGACGATTTTCTAATACACACGTCTCATTTGTGATTTAGATCAATTAAATAAAAATTGCATAATATATTATCTCATTGGTAGTATTTCATAGTTGAAAAGAATGTTAACTATACATGAAATAAACATAATCATTCTTTCCTTTATCTGAATGAAAGAATAAGGATTTGTATCGTGTATTATGTTCTGGTTATCATTCAAAAATTAGATGATTTACCTATAGAGAAAATAGATATTCATTTTAATGAAACTCTATCATTTAAGTTGATTATATTACTCTTAAGAGTAGATTATGTATTAAACAAGAAAATATTGAGATCATTCAAGAAATTTTTCTGATTATTAACACTGTTTTAATTCGTGTGAATAATGTTATAGCTCAATTATTTTTATTTTTAGACGGAAAATGTTCAAAAAGCATTATTGAGTTATTTACATGCGTTAATGCGCGATCGACTACACTTGGTAAACCGTTATGAACGTTTGAAAGTTGTTGATCCACCGCAAGGAGCACGAAAACAACCACAAATTGAGCAACGTTTGAGACTTATTGCTACACGTATAAATGAAACATTAAACAATTTGAACCAATATCAAAAATTACGTGAAAAAATACAATATCGAATTGGTAAATCAACGATCTTTTTTACGAATCTTCGTTTACAATGAACTGTATTTTAGACACATTATTTTCTGAATATGCTGAAGTAAATGATGCTGCCCAAACGCTGTTAAAAGAATGGTCCACAATGACAAAACAAACACAGCGTGTACCCTTTGGACGAGATGAAGCACGAATATATCCTTCGGTAAGAAAACGAGTTAATTTAAACTGTAAAATAAGATGGTTTGTTTTCTTGAAGAAACTATTAACAACAACAGAAAAGTCAAGAACAATTACCACAAAAACACGTCAAACAACGACGGATGATAGCATTGAATCGGATGATTATGGAATAGGTGACATGAATGAATATGATGAAAAAGAAAGCAATAGTAATTGGAAACGAATACAATCTACAACCAAAACAAGTACTACAACGTCAGAACAATTTTTCTTCGAGCAGTTTGCTGATGACATGCCTATTAATGATAAAGAATTCTTGTTAGATACAGAATCTGGAAATTATATGAAGGCAGTTGTTCATAATTTGGGTGACAATGATTTTTCCGCAAAACATCAGAGCAATCAACTTATTGTCGACGAGGTTTGTATTAATTCTATATGCAATATTTGAAATTTTTTATTAATAGCTAACGATATAATAACAGTTAGTGAGTCTATATATTTCAGTACTGATTCAATCAATTTAAATTTAATTTACATATTTTACTTTGACCTGCATCTTTCATAGGAATAATAAGAGCGTTATTGTTTACAAGTAAGTCATTACTGATAGTAGAAAGTATTGCACAAATATTTTTTCTAATTATTTTACTTTCTTATATGAACAATGTTTTATCACTAGTGAAAAATGTGTTAAATTACCGTTTTTAACTGAACTGTTGATCTCCGATAAGTTGAAAAAAAGTAGCAGATATGATAGTAAAGACAGAGACCGATTATTAAATAAAAGAACAAGAACAAATATAATTCTCATTCAAATAAGTCAAAAAGAAAATGCTAAAACATCATTTGATCAAAATAAAGCTACTAAATAGGAGAATAAAAACGTTTTTCGAGTTTATGGCCAAAGTTAAGAATAGAAATTTTAAAACCAATGCGGCTATCATATTAAGAATTTTAATAAAAAGTTTTAATCAAATAATAAAAAATAAAAATTAAAACAATTAAACAATTAAAACTAAAACATTAAAATTATAATTCGATATTTCGACCTATTAATACGGTCATTTTCAAGTTTCTCCTCGTACAGGATGTTACATAAAGTTTAAAACAAAATAACTGATTGTAT
>CAJNOQ010000214.1:0-62606 GCA_905250885.1 Didymodactylos carnosus
TTTTACCTGATAGTAAAAGTAAGTAAGATCACTTAGTGATGTGATTCTACAGTTATTTACAAGCAACGATTGATATATTTTTGAATATTTTCTTTTTTAGTATGAAGACGATGGTGTGAAACTTTTTTAATGTCAAGTTTGAAAACAGCATACGTAACACGATTACACTAACACTTGTCTTCAATAATCAAAGCGAGAACTCAGATAACAACCTCAATAATGCTGATTTTATAATTTTTCACAGTACTGTACTACTTACCACGAAGATGAACTATATCAACTAAAAAGAATAAACAAATAATGCTAAGGTCAGAAGAAAGGATCTATACACTGTGCTGATTTTACCCGCAGCGTTGGGCTCATCTTCAAGTAAAACGCGCCGACGTCTAATATCAAGCCACCATAAACATAAACCGCTGATAAATGAAACAATACATGTGGAAACAGCTAAAGTTTACAAATAACATTGCCTATTCTAAATAGTAGGGCTAACAAGTCTCCCACTTACCAATCAAAAGAGTTGCTCCGATACGATGTGGTCCAGATAGATTATTGTCAAGCGAATCATAAATAGGATGAATTGTGTTTAAATTAACCAAACTTCCCTAAACAGTACATATAAGCTAAAAATTTCTCGCTTCTTCTAATAATTCAACTACAGTTAATTATCTTTTGTAAAGTTCAGATGATTTTCTGAATGAAAGTAAGTCTTGTCTTTATTAATGTTTACTTACAACACGAGCAAATGAAAGCTGCAATCCAAACACAAAATTTAATTGTTTACCGAAAAACCAACTGACAGCATATGCGTTTTGGGCAGAAGATAAACTTTCACCACCAATTCTACAACGAAAAAGATGTTTGCTGGTATCATGTTCGATAATAAATTTCAAACATCAAAAGACTAACCCAAAAATAAATCGACCAACATTCATTAACCATATAAGTCGAAACCATCCGCCAATTCCAAATACAATCTTTTTTTATGTAAATAATAATAGAAAAATTATTAAACTTTCATTAGATAAAGTGATCAACTTACCTGGCCAATAACGATAAAAAAACAAAAAATTACAGCACCACGAGCCACACCAAAAACTTTATCAATCAGGACACCTCCTACAGCGGCTAATACCACATTCGGCCAACTATACCATGAATAGAATGCTGTGAAAGTACTTGATGATATCTTCAGATCTTTTATCATCACATCTTGCAATCCCGCCGGATTGTCGTAACAATAATATGATCCAAAACTCAGAAAACACATGAAAAATACAGCAATCCATCTGAAAGAAACAATTTTTTGTACCGTAAATAATCGACCGTAACTCTTACCGTAAATAAGGACCACGTGGATCAACAAATTTATTTCCGGTATATGCAACACGTATGGGCGTTGTGTCAAGAAGTGGTGCACGTTCATCGGTAGTGGATGTGCTCATTGTTAATAAAAAAAAATTTTAATCTTTTCTAAATAATCAAATAACAGCAAATTGTTTGAAGTTAAACAAATGTACAGCAAGATTTTCGCGATTAAGCGGCGATGAGTAATGAACTAGTTAACAGGATGAAACAAATTTTGTATAAAAGTTATTTATCAATTCTTGACGTGTTTAATGCCTACGACGTACGTGCGGTGAATATCATAAAAGAAATCGGTATTTGCTGAATACTCGTGAAAAAAAACAGCAGTATCTACTAGCACCGCAAGTCGAGTTTTTCAGCTCTTTCATATTAAGAAGCCGCAAGGGTTGAGAAACTAAAATCTAATCCAACTCGATGGTCAACATGGTGTAATTTGAGTCTGACTCTAGAAACACAGATCCGATTGACTAATCTAGTTTTTAATTGTCAGATCGTCGTTATTTCAAACAGATAATTGCACTTAACATTAAAGATCGTTCTCATTTTGTGTTTGAACTGGATCAGGAAGCTTAATGGCTTCGCATTTTTTCTGTAAATAGCAGAACTTCCTATGGACTTAAAATTCTGAGTCCAGTCCACGGCCTCTAAAAAGGTAGTTTTTTCGTGTTTTTTACTAATTTGTCCTCGATTCAAATCCGAAATTTGTTTTTGAGTCCAGTCGTGTCTATACTGGTAGATAGAAACATCACAGATTTATAGCTTTATCAAGATAAAAGTTCTACTCGCGGTTCGTTAATTGTATGCGAATAGTCTTTTGCTTTGAACTTTTGAGCATTCAGTTTGTGATATTTTTAGAGAGGACTTAACATTCTTCTACGTGATATTGCATGGTCATTGACAAGTTGTATCGGATTATATCTCTCAAACAAATACTTCTCAGATAATTCAGATAGAAAAAGTGGGTCAATCTATCGCCAGCAGCATTGCCGGTCTACTTCTCTTCGCATTAACTACCAGGGGCCTGTTTCTTAAAAAAACTTAAGTAGAAAATCTTACTTAAGTCAAACTTAAGTCCAAAAAAGTCTTTGTCTTTTTTGACTTAAGTAAGATTTTCTACTTAAGTTTTTTTTAAGAAACAGGCCCCAGCACTAAATGAGGTAGAAAGATGAGTGTTCCCTCTGACAAACAACCTATTGCATCCAACTTCTTGTAGTGTTCGGAAACGTGAAAAGATAGGTAAAAGTTATTGAAAATAAACGGAGATTTATACTATATCGGGAAGCATCAAGCAGGCATTTGTTTCCTTTTAGCTCAAATAGTAGTTTCAATGAGGCAGGATCAATGTGAATTGACTTGAATGGTCTCTCTTTGGAGCTAAAAGGAAAAAAAGCAAGCAAGCATGCTTTTCATTTTAGCAGGCCTTTTAGATGTTTAACGATTTGTAGAAACATTCAAGCAATGAATCATTAGCAACGAACCACTGCCGTATCCAGATGTCACCTGCTCGTCAGAAAGCGATCTCGTAAAGAATGAAATGAATGCAAGTGAATTTTTACAACTGAATATATTACCGTGCTAATCATAAATTGATTTTTATAAATGAATAAATATGTATAATAACATGCTTGCTTAACATCCATGCCATTGTCGTCATCAACATCCTCTGCGATTTTCTTCTGTCAGGTAGCATCGAGCGGTACCTTCAATTCAGACGTTTAAAAACGCGTTAACCCACACTATTCTTTAACAAACAAGTCCTTATAACATCTTCAGCTACAGTTTTCTTCGCATTTTATAGTCGAAAGAGATCGCGCACAACGATACTACTACTGTTGACTGAATCGAGATACGCTACTGAAGAAATTTCCACTGAAGAGTGCTGGCTTCTTCGTGAAATGTGTAGGAGTTAGCGTTCCTCAGTAGAAATTTCTTCAGTAGCGTATCTCGACCTGTTGACTGCTATTAAGGCGCATTGGAATGGTTGAAAATATTACCCAATTCATAAATTTCGCACGGATGAGTAATTATGAGATACAGGATTAAATATATAGCAAAAACAGACGAGAAAGCTGAGTATACAGACATCAAACTGAAAGATAACCAAGAAAAATATTCACTTTCCCGTTTTTTTTCCTTTGCGACAATTAAAAATGAGAATGGGTCAATTGTTCGCGTTTTTCTGATAGATCTTCTATTTTAATTCTCACTTTGATAATTCTCTATTTAAAGGAAATTTTTTGGTAAACAGGTGCAATGTCTAAAATAAAACGTTTGCTTATTTTGGATTTAAATGGTATATTAGTTCATCGAGTGTATAAAAAGGAGTATTATAAATATCAGGACTTATTTAAAAATGAATATAGAAATGGCACCATCGAACGTCCATTATATAAAGGAAATTTTGCCATTTGGCTTCGTCCAGGTGTCAAAGAATTCTTACAATGGTGTTTAGATCATTTTCATATTGGTATTTGGTCAAGTGTTCGAAAAGAAAATATGGTACCGTTAATCGAAGCGCTTTTACCTAATGAATCTGATCATTCAAATCTTTTATTTTATTGGTGGCAAGATATGTGCTTAATGGAAAAGAATGACGATAAGAATGAAAAGACGTCGACATCATTTTATAAATGTTTAGAACGTGTATGGAATACTCAATCTCTTGAAGAAAAATGGAAATTAAATCAAAAAAATGGAAATTGGCGTGAACAAACGTTGATTGTGGATGATAATAAAAGCAAAGTGAGGGATAATCCAGAATTTACAGCCATACATCCACAATCATGGAAATTGTTTGATATTGTTGAATCTGAACAGGATGGAGCATATATCAAATTATTTAAGAAGGATAATGTATTAGAAGAGAATGGCGCATTAAAACAGTGGTTACAAAAATTACTTGAGTGGGAAGGAACAGTACCACAGTTCGTGAAAAATAATGCTTATGTTGATCCTCCAATTGAAGAATTAATTAATGGGATGAACGAATATTTACGATGTAATGATGCATGGAATGACAATTGATCTTGAAAGAAATTTTTGTTTTTTGCATAGTTATTTTTCATCGTTTAAATTCGTCTACATTGATTTAGTTTTGTGTGTTTTTCTGTTTTAGATATTAAAATTGTAACAATTCTCGTTGGTTTCCGTTCTTTTTTTTCCTTTGTTTTTCTTTGTTGTGTTTTATATAGATTATTTATAATACTCATGGCTTATCAGAATACATCAAAAGCAAAAAAACAAGAAGAAAAATATGTGCAACTGATAAGGGATTTATCCGCTTTACCACAAAATAAACAATGTTTTGATTGTCACCAAAAAGGACCTACCTATGTGAAGTGCGTACAAGCAATATTAATATTATATGGTTGACTATAACTGATGAAGTTTAATCTTTATTTTTAGTATGACCATTGGAAGTTTTATTTGTACTGCGTGTAGTGGTTTACTGTAAGTCTGTTGTTTAAATTGTTGCCTTTAAATGAATTGAAAGACAATGTCTAAGAACTGTTAGTGTTCAATTCATCTTTGCGTACGGTACTATATTTTTAAAACTGATTTCTGATTGTTAAACGTAGCAATTTTAGTTATGTATAACTACACTGCAAAAAAAGAAACAAGACTTTAATACACTTCATATAAACAGCTTTTTATCGTTGTATACGACTTACTGGATTCAAACACATTTTAATCAGTTCAATTAATTTGAAAGAAGAGGATTTTCTAAGCTAAGGTTCAATCAAGAATATTTTTGATGATACTTGTTTATATATTAATATAAGTTCATCAAGTTCAATCGAAAATACTATGTTTGTTCATTGTTGTTTAGTCGCGGTCTAAATCCACCACATCGTGTTAAATCGATTAATATGTCAACATTTACACAAGATGAAGTTGAATTTATTCGCAACCACGGAAATTCGTTAAATAAAATGGTTTACCTCGGTCTGTATGATTCAAATACAGGTTTTAGTCCTGATCCAAAAGACACAGAACGATTTAAAGAGTTTTTATCTCAGAAATATGAAAGAAAACGGTAATTTTAACTTCTCCAAACGATTGTTACAAAATCGATATTTTGACACTAATCAATTTATTTTTCTTGTTCAGATGGTTTGTTTCACCTACTGAAGCTGTCAAACAAAAAGTCAAAGCTGAAACAGATGCATTACTAGAAAAAGCAAATAATAACAACACAAAAACACCTACAGGTTCTACGACAGTAACGTTGTCACAAACAAACAATACTCCAAATTCAAATCATACTCACAGTGAAATACATCCTCCTCCGCCTCTTCAGCAAGTACCGTAATATAGTCTTCCAACAAAATCTTAGAATTCACGAATATTCCTCTATTTTGTAGCCTAGTCGTACATCTATCTCAGCAAATAATACTCAACCTCCAATGCTCTTTTTTGATGCACCAGTGACTACATCATCAACCACAGTGGATTCAACAACATCCGATGGTATGTAAATGAGATACTTTAAAGATATCGAAATATTTCTTCTTTATATTTTAGTTTTATTGGATGTCTTCTCGTCACCGGCATCTATATCACCGACTACAACTAATTTCTTTAACAGTAAGAAAAACCAAAAAAAGGAGGAAAAGAGCTTTAAATATTTATAATTCTGAATGATTTGGGTTCTAATGCGGATGGATATTCAAAAATATATTCAAATTTTTATTTTGCTCTTGATGGTATTTTTGTTTTAGATCAGACATTTAGTTCGTTTACGACACAACCACAAAATAATGGTAGTAATTGGAGTGCATTTGCTGAGAACACTAATGTAAAATCTTCCGATAAAGTACTAACTCAGCCACCATCTGAACAGGTAGCTAAAATCATCTTTCGTATGGCATCTCCCTCATGCATTTTTGACTTTTACTGACAGATTGACAAATATGCAGCATTATCTGAATTATTTACTCCTCAGAATACAGTAAATGATCATTATACTCAAAATTCTTATTCAGCATTTGGCGCTCGAGGTATACGCAATCTTCTCCTTTTGCTCAAAACAAACCATTATCATTTCTATATTTCTACACTCAAGGACAACGAACATCTATACCGAATATTTCGTCCTATGCAACAGGAACATCCATATTACCTACCAGCAATTCAATGTTCGCCAGCTCACCTAGCTACACAAATTTTCATATGTCTCAACCGACTTCAGTAACATCAAATATTCAAATGCCTGTTTCATCATCCTATATGTCAAATGTACAAGGACAAACTGCTAATTCTCCATTTAATACAAACCTGAATTATTTTTCGTATCCACCTCATCCAGCAACAACTTCTTTTGCCAATAATCAATCTTTTAATCCTAATCCATTTCAAAATCAAATGATGATGCCATCACAGCAATCATCAACAGGTCTCCCATTTATGGCACCACCTAGTAATCAAGGTAAAAAATCTGTCATTTACTATGATTATGATAAACCTCTTATACTTTCATAATTGAACGTGAGATAAACAAGTTAACGACAGATTCTTTCTATTCTTTCTAGTATCTCAATCGTCTCCCAGTGGAGCACCAAATCCTTTTCTAGTAAGACACATCGCTTGAAAAATGTATACATCGATTGTTTACATTTATATTCTCATTCTAGAATATTACACAACAACAACAACCGTCTCAGCAGCAAAATTATTTTAAACCACGCACAAACTCGACAAATCCATTTCTCTAGAGAAAAATAACTCGATATAAATGTTCAGTAATAGAACATTTTTCATTCTGTTACACTTTTTTCGTTACTCCAACAAATTTATTCGATATGATACTAAATGTCTATAATCGCTTATTTTATACTATTTTACTACGCATTGTGCTGAAAGTAATTTCCGATTTTCAATTTTTGTTTTCTTCTTTTCGATGAGCCAACCAACAAAACGATATTAGAAAAAAGTTTTACTATTGGGAGGGACTTTACTTTTTTGTTCTCAAAAATGAGCACTGTTGAATAGATAGATATATTTCATATTTCTGCACATTGATGACAAAAATTTCGCTATTCTAACGGTTATCTGATTTTTTAGCGTCATTTTTGTTCTATTTAAAAATTATTCGCATTTCACAGCGTTTTATTCTGACTAATCTCTTTGATTTGTAAACAGTGAGAAAATCTGAAAGACTTTCTTCAATAATAATAAATATTTCTTCTTTTTCTTCATTTTGATAACTTTTACTTTATTCAAAATAATTTCATTTCTGTTCGCTATTTCTCTTTATTTATTAATGCATTTGTTGATAAGAAAAATAGTTTTCATAAGAGCTTGTTTTCATGAATCTTGTTCATCTTACAGGAGAAGAGAAAAAAAATGATCTGCTCTCTCTTTTTTTTTTATTATTTATACATTTTATATGAGCACATAAATCAAACTCATTGTTTTTGTTTGTTTATTTTTTCATAAACGGAAATTCTAAAAACAAAGCAAAAAAAAACAGTTGTGTCCACTGTATTGTCTATGAACTAAAGTTTTGATCTATTTTGTATTTTATTAATATTTTCTTTGTTTTTTCTGTAGGTAAAAATAAATGATTCGAGAAAAAAATGCTCATATGATGTCAAATTTTTAAAAAATAAGATATTTGTATTATTACTTTTACAATTGATCATGAAAAGTTTTTCTTCTTATTCAGATGATCTAGGATAAAAGTATCACATGGTAGAAGTGATTTGTTGTTTTAACATTTGAACATGAATGTGACTAACTGCATTTTATCTTGATGAATGAATATTCTCTCATCAACGTTATTATCATCAACAATTTTTGTTCATTGCAATCACTTTCTCGAGCAAACTCTCAACAACTATCTCACACTATCAGAAGTAGTACTTTTATCTTAGATCAACTATATGTACGAGAATAAAACAATTTTTCAGGATTTCAATAAGATAAATAAAATCAGAAAATTCTTCTAAAAGAACTGGATCATTTATGATTCTATACTTTATTCTCTCTTTTAGAACAATTATATAATCATTAAAACATACATGTATTCTTTCGAATTTTTTCAATATATGGCCTAATTATAAAATGAGTTGAGTTATAGTATCATTACTACATTTTTGTGATAGTCCTTTATATCTGGTACCCATTCAGCATTTTTAATTAGATCTAAAAATCCATCCTCTCGTCTCGATAGAATTACTCAAAAAAAAATTTAAGCGGCGTAAGTGACTTTTTTTATCCTCTGAGTAACTCGTTTTTTCCCATCGTTTTCTCCTTATGTTGATGAATCTTGTTTTAAAAAAATATATGAGGAAGAAACAAGATAGGTAGTAGTAGTAACAAGTTCATTTTTAATTTTCAATATGCGTTACTCAAAAAGAAATTTCAGTTGCTCAGCAATTTTTATCCCGTTCCAAAATTTGTATATTTTGCGTATTGTAATTGTTTATCGTTCAAATGTATGACACATATTATTGAACAGTAAACAAAAATATTTTGAATTATATATGTATCATCTCATCATCAATGACAAGAAATCAAACAAACTTCAATAATAATGTAATGAAATATTAGGTGGTTTTAAAATACAAGAATTTATTCGAACATTTTCTCACATTCTCAATACTTCTTTTGAGTTATTGTTGTTTTTATTAGAGTATAAAAAAATGAGTTTTTCTAATATTTTCTCTTCAAATCTCAGCTATAGGGTTTCGTCAGTTTCTTTTCGACTAATGTGAGATTTCTTTATATGGGAATTGAGAACAAAAGTTGTTTTTTTTATTGATTTAGAATCTTTTAGAAAGTACGAATTTTATTGATTAAGACAATTTAAAGACTATGGTTTCATAAAATATGGTTAGTCTAAACAGAAATAGTAATAGTAGAGGAGGTGTAAGTACTGCGTGCATATATCGGTTGAATAGATAATAAGAATGTATTTTTATTCTTATCCAGGGTATTTCATTTGATGATCATTCGATAACAGCTGAAGATATAACTGAACATACTCCATTGATCGACAATGTCGAACAAATCCATCCTAAAATTCGAACAACTGGCATCATCATTTTTCACATTTTTCTTACAGTAAGTAGTCAATTTTTTTGAATTTATTATAGAACAAGAGAAAACCATGTTTGTCATTGGTTTTTTACGTCTTAGATCCTTTTTGAAGCAGCTATAATTGTTTTACCACTTTTATGCCATCCAAATAAACAATGTGTATTGCATGGTTATGTTTATTCTCTCTATATTCATTCGGCTAGTTGGTTATTCAACGTAGCTTTCGATAGGTATATGCTGATTTAATAACTACGATCGATATCTCTTATTTCTAATTTTGTTTAGATTTTATCATTATCAGCAGGATAAGTCACGGCGTAATGGTTATTTAGAATTTTATCGTAAAACGCACAATTTAAGAAGAGCACCACTGTTTATTATCTCAGCTGGTATGACCAAAAAAACACAAATATCTTTAAAATTGATATTAGTGTGTTTTTATCTTATTTAGGAAATGCGATTCTTGTTTCACTAATCAAAGTGCTCGAATATTGTTATGATAAACCATGTACATCGTTAAAATTAAGAGCATGGCATTTTTTACAATTTCTTACCACAATCGAAGTTATTCTGATGATGATTGCGTTAGTGTGGTATTTAGGTATGTAAGACGTACATGTTATTCAAAAAAGCAGACGATAAGGTTCTCCAGAAATTTTCTTTTCTCGACTATTTTCAACTGTGTACCTATTGGAAACTTTTTACTTTATTCGTTATTTTCTAGTTCTTACAATCAAATTCAATAGTCGACGTGCTCGACCTGATGCTGCACAAGAAGATTCATCGGGAAGTTTTGCGGCAACACAAACATCTATATCGGAAAGTGGTTCTCGAAACGAAGCGTATACAGAAAATATACTTGAAAAACAAGCAGATATGATACGTTATTTACGTGAACGTAATATTTATCTTGGACGTTTAGTGATGCGATATAAAGAAGATTTAGATTCGACACCACAACGTTCCAATAATAATGTTTAAGTTTTTTAATTTTGAAAAAAATTTCTTGTTTTTGAAAAATCTGTGATTTCTACATTTTATATTTCTATTTTGTTCTTTTTGTTATTAATAAGACATAGATAATTGATTGTTTTGTCTAGTCAACTGCATACAATTTTTATGTATTTTGTAATTTTCCATTAACGAAGTTTTTGAAGATATTAGACCGATGAATTGATAGAATAAAATTTGTGAATTTTTGCTCAGATAACTGATATCTCGTTCGACTATTACTAATCGAATTTTTTATATCTATGAATTTTCCAGTTGCCAATGAAAGTCATCATGAAAAACTACTAAAATCTCCCGTAATTTTCATCGTGACTCTGGAATTTTCACTGCACATCTAAAAATTTTCCGTTGAAAACATGGCGTATTAGTGATTGTGTTGAAGAAAGCGATAATAACAAAGAAGAACATACATTAATATAACAGAAGCAATGTTATCTTCTTTTAGTCGTACAATAACATACGTAAATGACTCCTAAAAGAATTATTACAGAAAATTTTGCGATAAATAAGAAAACAGTGTAAATTATATAAGATATGAATGCAAATATTGCATGTTCATAACTGAATGACTAGTCTTTTTTTAGCTTTTTTTGAACAACTGTTTCAAAAATTGTAAAAATCATGATAATTTTTAAAAGTGACACCTTTTCTTCCAATCTTTGCCTCGCTGCCTAATATAAACATTAACATCCGGGTAATCAGAAATTGAGTGAATCCATCTACGTTTTAATCTGTGAATTCTTTTTCTTGACTATACGATAAATAATTGCTGAGATGCGATAAAACTTTGAACATTTTTCGAAAATTAGTAGGAATTATATACTTTGAGTCTTCGCACAACAAAACGGTGGGTGAAGTTTGTGTGCTGATCCTCAATTAAGATTAGAAAAGAATATTCCGTTATTTCCAAAGACTTCTACAAAACCTTCTCAAAAACCAAGATACTTTCTATTGTTTTATAAAAGTTTCGTTGAACTCTAGAATAGACGAATATATATACTTCTTTTGTACTACAGTAGGCACATCAATGAAAAAGTAAACAAAGTTTATCGTCTAATGTATAATGCAGGAAATTTGAAAGTTTAATGTAGAGCAAAGCGCTTTGTTCTCTACTGAAAAACAGGTGGTATAACGTATGTATCACTGGATTCAAAGGGTTAGAATGGACAATAATTACTTTTTTACCACATTGATTAACTGTTTGATTTTGCCGATCATATTGCGGTCGATGAACACAAAATTCTCAACGTTACTTCGCGCAAAACACCCCCACAATTTTATGTATATTTCTTGGAATATTTCATCTCAGATGTGGTTCTTTGACTAATTATAACTTTTCCGTCGCTACCAAACAAATTGTTTTGGATGCATCGAATCATAACACCGATTTCTAGAAGTCCACGAGTTTGTCCTAATGGGTTTTTGTACAATCTAATTTTTTAAAAGGTTTCACTTTGGTTAACTTATGGCTTCTTTCTTGCTACACTTTCGTACAAAGTTTTGTAGTCTGATGAGTAACGGTTTTGTCGATAGACCTAATTCTTTTTGGTTTCGATCTGTCTGGATTAGTACTGCAGGTTTTCGTCAATCAACCTTTACATTCAGTCTTATTATTTTATCAATGTGTGATACGATTTTTCATTTTTTAGAGACGAATCGAGGTTAAACTCTCGTTTCTTTGTAGTTCATCAAATACACTCTGTAATAAACAGAGAAAAAGGAGTTAAAGATACGAGAGATATAGCAATTATATTACAAATTCAAACAAATTAATTCTAAAAGTTATAAAGCCCTTTCAAAATCCCGTCCCCACATCCCAAAATATGTGTAAGCATCACCTAGAATCCCTACGATTGGAAGAAAACGTGACCATCTTTGATGTATTTTGAATAAAATAAGAGCAAAATGTAATTTTTTTCTGAAACCTACCACACATATAGTGGAGACCATAAGGGATCCATTGGCGAAAGTCTTAATAAATTTTGGTTTATTATACGATTGTATCTGATGGGGTTCTGCTATTATAATGTATCGCTACTACACCGTTGTTGCTCAAATTTTGATTTAATTGGTTCTCTTCAAATTAAAAGCTTGCCAAAATCAAAAAACATCGCACAAAATGCTACGGACCAGTGAAAAGAAACCATGGTGTGTAATGCTATCAACAAAAAGCTGGTGTATTAAGCTCGATTACTATTGATAAGATATCCAATGCTTATGTTGAAATAAAACGTATGATAAATGAGCATTTTATGCAGAATAAAATATCATATGGCTATATTAACTTGAAAATTATTTTATAGCATGTTAATGGCAGAGATAGGCGAGTCGTCATTCTTTCGAATTTGACTATAGTCATCTCGAGTCATTTTCTAAAGATGAAATTCCCACTGATTCAGTTTTCCAAAAACAGCTTTGCACAGCTTCTGTCGCATTGAGCATTCACTGTACTCGTTCTGTTGAACGTTTGCTATGTGTTATCTGATGTATTTTCTTTTTTCGTAAGTCTTAGAATATTCTCAAATCTTTTTCTGTATTCTCGTATATAACAAATATAAGAAACACTACTCAAAATTTCACGTGACTGCTTGACTAAGTCAGTTTATCAAGTTTATCTTTCGTCTCGAGTTCGAGTTTCAGTCCATAGCATGGAAAAATGTGACTCGAGTTCATGTCATGACTTGTACTCGTCCATTTCTGGTTAACAAAGATCTTTTTTTGGTCCCATTAATGAATCCATGTGTAGTCCAGTTTAAATGATTAAATTTTACTAACTATTTGATAAAATTACGTCGATTGATTTTGTTGAAAAGACACTCAAAAGATAATCTAACTTTATTTTTTAGTCAGATGATAAGTATAAAATTTCCTTATTTTTTTAAGATGTTTAAGTGTATGTATGCTGTTATGCTCATATCGAAAGACAATTAGACCTTGAAATTTCATCTTTGACATTAATAATGGTTATCCTGTTGACATGGGCTTTTACTGTTGACATACATATGTTCATAAATACATAGAAAAATTTGATAGGCGTGGTCAGAAAAAAAAAAAGAAATATGAAAATTCACCTGTGAGAAATGTGACTAATTGAAATTTTTATTTTCAGACACATGTAAGATTTATATGTTGATATATTGATTGCTCTAAATAAATATCTTTAGAATTTTTTGTTGAAAGTGGAAGGAAATAGTTCGATTATGCTATATAAGAGTAAATAAATACACCCAAAGAATATTTTATTTTTATCTTTATTGCTAAATAATTGTGGATTCAATCAATTTGTTGATGATGAACTTTGTCTAAGTTGCCGAAAGATATTTAGTATCATGACAAAAGAGATATAAGTCTAGTAAAGAAATCCTAGAGATATTGATAAAAAAATGTTGAATACTATCTATTATAAGGATACGATCGTGACTGTCTATAGTCTTGCGAGGATACATGTGGTAGATGTGAGATTATAATTCACCTGAAGAGACTGAAGATCTTTATCTGATTTTAGTTATTCACCTGTATACTGTTTAATACATATATATTCAAACAGTCATTTATTATTGTAGAGAGTAGATTATTAGCGTGATTAAAACTATTTTTTGAACAGATATATTCATATTGAGGGGAAAATTGTTTTTAAATTTGATGCTTCAATTATTAACTTAACTATGAAACAGACATTTTCATATTTTATTTTTCTCAGTATCTTATATCATTGTTATAGTTCTCCTTCAAGCTATTTTCATCCTTCTATTGTTAAGAAATTTGGTGTTAAGAACTATTTTGTTTAATAATTGATAATATGGCACCGTTAAAGCAAACTGATCTCTATTTTTTTGTCAACTGAACCTATAATTATAAAGTTCCATAGTGTTATATTTCAAGGACAGTTAACATCAAATTTTAATAAACTCGAAAGAGACATGTGAATATATACAAATGTTCTACACATACACACAGCTGGTCATAATATTAATGATGAGATAACCGACGTTCAAGCAACAACTGTATACACAGTAAAAATAAAAGGCATGTGGATGTTTGTTTTTATTTCAAAAAAATTTTTTTTTCTTCTTCTTTTATCATGAATAGAAAATTAATTCTATTATTATTTTTAAAATAAAAGTAAGACCATATATAATTAAGACTTGTAAGAAAGTGATTTGCTATTAAATTTAAATCAAAACATTTTTCTGTAATCTTTCTATTTATAAAATTAAATCACAATCAACTATTGATGTTAAAAGGATTGCCTATCAACTATCGAATTTTATATTTTAAGATAAAATCCTGCAAAATAGATAGTTTATTTCATAATATACTTTCATTTATCTCTATTTATCTATAAAACAATAATACATATATCCTCTTTTCTTAACGTATATAGCCAACGGCAACTGTTTATGAAACATATTGTGGATAAGAGCATTTTGACATTAAATTCTTAACAATAAAAAGACATCTACTTCTGCTCATCATTTTTTTGTTCATGTGACAGTTAGACGCACGAATAACTTTTTGACATTAACTTCCATTTTGTTTTGATAAGATCAAAGTGAAAACTTTCAAGTTTTTTGACGTATGACCGCGTAGCAATATTGCTCAATTGTATCTATGAGATGTATATGTGTGTGTGTGTGTGTGTGTGTGTATTGCCTTCATTCTTTTTAACAATAAATGAAAATTGATATATCTAAAATGAATACAGTATAATAATAATAGATTCTTATTCAAATTTTTTGTTTTGTGTGTGTTCATCTTGGGAATATATTCAATTTTCAAAACATCAGAGAAAACTCATCTGCTTTGGTCATTATTGTCTTTTGTGTGATATACTAATCATTACAGTATCATTTCCCCATGAATGATGATGATGCTTTTAGTCTAATTTTTTTTTTTTTTGTTTTTGAAAAAAATAATAAAATAACTCGAACACATATGATAATGATGTACTCCTTTGATTTATTCGTTCGACATAAAAGTTTGTAATTATGTGTTCACTTAATATAACGAATAAATCATTCTTAGACAATTTTTTTTGGACATTGATTAACTATATGGAGTGCATACTGATGAAGAAATTCTAATTCTATATAGATACATATATAGTAGATATCATCCATCAGAGAATAGAGGAACCAAACGGAATATATTTATCGTTTTAGAATGTTTCTCTTTTCAATAAACCAAATTTTTGCTAATCTTTAGACTATGAAAAACCCATTTTCAATGAGAAAGAGTTATACAAGTAACAAGTCTTGTCATTCGTTTCTATTATTACACTGTTATTAATCTATTATATAGACTATTATCATGACGGTAATGTTCAAAAGGTACTTAAATTAGTATCCAATATACTGTTATAAAATATGTTCAAATTATACTTTGTTTACGCTTCATTGATACTATGAACAATTCTCAAGTGTAATTGAACGACTTATGGTCTTCCAAGTGGCAAATACCTATTTCCTGTTCTTTCTACATCTTTCAGTCGTACATAATTTTTAAAACAAAAAGCATCATGTAGAGTATTCAAAATGTTTTGTTGTACAGTAGTAGAAAGAGGTGTCACTTTTCTTCTTTTTTTTTTTCTTCTCTTATATACCACCCGTTGTTAAAGTCACATATTCTAGCGGACATAACTGATGGGAACGTAAAAGACTTGAAGCAAAACGAATGAGTTCATATTAGTTCATTAAAAATGGCTTTTAAGAATATATATGTTTTATTGCCTTGAGGATAAAACCAAATTTTAATGATCAAGAATCAAACAACGAAAAAACAAAACAAGAGAAAGTTCAATTTTTTTTTTCTTTTCTCTGCTCAACTATACATCCTGCTAGAATAAAAAAAAAAATCAGTTATACGGTACATTAATTTATAATCAGAGCTTATCGCAGCTTACAATTTGTGTCAATATTCCCGTTTTTCCCCTTTGTATTATTTTCGAGATTCAAACATAAGATTGTCGTCATTACGCTTCGTAAAATTAATCGCTATCAGATGATTTGATAATATATCAATAAGTATTAAAGAGTGAGACATATGTCTATACACTGTTAACGGAGATTTTTCAAATATTTTATTCACAATTATTTTGTATAACCTTTGCTAAGGTATTTAAATATAAAACCTCAATTTTATATCATGTGGTGCACATTTTTTCTCCTATTTCATTATTACAATGAAAATGAATAGTTTGCATTCTATATCAAAAGATATTTTTTCAGAATGAATTGAATAAATTAGAAAAACGATAATCAATATTACCTCAGAGAATGAAGTAAAATACAATGACTTGTATTCAATTTTTATTTGTATTAGGATGCACGAGTATAGTTACATAAGTTCAATGAACTCTTATACTATTTGATTAAGAAAATGGAACGTTTACAAAAGATTAGAATAGTAGGCAGATCAATGAACAAAATGAAGGTTAAATTTCTGTAACATCATTGGAGAAGAATTCAAATAGTTGTTAACATAAAGGAACTTATATTTAGTTATGAAGCAACATTAATATTTGCTCATCAATATTTGAGATCTCGAACTTTGTACCAGAGACTTTAGTTATTTTCAATTTTTTCAAATAGATGTACATATTGGTTTTATTTATCAAAAAAGGAAGCGAATAAAAATTTGAGCACAACTGATTAGTCAAAAATGACCTGAGTAAAGTGAACATTCTCAAAAAGAAAAAAGACAAATAAATCGAAGACTACGGTGATGACAAACAATGATACAGACACAAAAAGAAAACAAATGATGGAAAAATTTAATTATTTTTCATTAATAATGTTCATTGAGCAATATTTAAGTAAATATGATATATATCGTGCACTATCAATCAGATTCATGTGTCTTATCACCTTGGCCTAGATCAATTCTCATATTATGATATTCAACACTTTTTTTTTCTCTTGTTGTGAAGATATACATAAACACTGTTATTATGATATATTAATCTCAGATCTAATTTCTTATACATTTTCTCGGTAATGATATATTCGTTGCACAACAGCGAACAAAATGAAAGATATTTTTTTATCTTAAACAACTACCTCATAAACAGTTTTTTTTGTCTTTGACGGAGTTGAATATCCACTTTCATTCTCATCATTCAAATCATATTTTTTTGATATAATCTCTTGAGATAGTCTTTGACTGTTATTATTATTGTTAGTCGTATCGGCTGTTGTATAAAGAGGAAATCCATAACTTTGAAAAGAATTTGGACTTGTTAAATTACCAAATGTTGGAGACCAAATTGGTTCATTAATCATAGATGTGGTCGTTGTAACTATTATCGGATTTTTATATGGCTTATACGACGAATCTGCCGTTGATATTGATGATGTAGGATAAAAATCTGTGACAGTTAATTGGTCACTCTCACATAATGATGATGAATTATTATTACAAATTGGATCAGACGAACTACCACTACTGCCGGGGCCCAAACTTGTTCCACTTGCTGTTGTTAAAATAAGTCGAGTCGATTTATCGTCTTAAAATTAGGAAAATGATTAAATAGACAAACTATTTTTTTTTAGTTTAAAATCGAACATCATACTCAAAAGTTGCTCCTCTAATGTTTCCTAGTACATAATGCTAATTATATTTATAATTTTCTAATGCTTTTTTTTGTTTAATAAGTAAAAATAGATTACTCACCTTTTCGAGAAAATTTATCTAATTTTTGTATTTCAGCTATTTTACTATACGATGATTTGAAATATTGTTGTTCTGAACGTGTTGGTGGATAGGCAATATGAGTGAAATACTTAGGGCTAAATAAAAGAAACCAATTTAATAATGATATAGTCTTATTGACCTAGAAGTTAGATAAACGGTTCTAATGAAGAATAATAACGATGATAAATGTGTATATGTGTGTGTGTGTGTGCATATTGAAAGTTTAAAACACATATACACTAATGATTGTTTTTTCTATACTATTGATAACAAGTATTAAATTATAGCTACATCAATATCTTGAATTTAGTTCAAAAATCCAAAATTAAAAATAATATTTGTCTTCAAGGTTATAATTCATTCTTACCTTCCAGTACCAATTGACAACTGTTCAATAACTGGTTTTGCAGATGAAACTGATGATGCTACTAGAGAATGAAAACAAATGGGAATAGAAAAACAGGGATCTTAGAAGAAAAAAAACAATGAAGCAAGAGAACAAACCTGTATCACGACTAGTATTACGTTTTCGTTTACGACTTTGTAATGTACAGAATATGCATAAACCAAATAAAATTAAGATAAATACGACAATGACAGATGCAATTAGAACAAACAACCAATTGAATGAAACTTGTCGCTCTAGAAACAGAAAAATGATCGAATTATGATAATTGTAACAGCATTTTAGAACGCCTTGTATCGATTTCATTTAGATATTTTTACATACTTATTTCAACTGGATATGCTTTTCCACAATAAATTTCATAATTATCGAGACATATGGATACTGTTAAATGTGTAGGATCACCATCTAATTCATGTTCCAATTGTAATGTACCAATAGACGAAATGATCTTTTTACATTCTATTGTTCCATTTTGTGATTCTACTTTGATACATAATGATGCTTTATTTGCTAACAATGTCGAATTGTCATTTAAATAATAACTGATTGTTCTCTGTCCAATATGAAGTGTCGCATGTTCAATTAATGGAAGATCTATAGATAAAATAAATTTTTATTTATTTTATTCAGTCTTAAAAAATATAATTTTAAAATATTAATAATTTACCTTCTTGTCTAATCGGTACTTGTAATGTTGATACTTGTACCGAAGCATATTCTCGACTAATACCTAAGACATTTTGTGCTCGAACACGAACCGTATACAATTCTGAATGATTTAAATCTAGCAAAAAGAAGCGAAAAAGTAAAGATAATTAAAATAGATGTGTTTGAAAAAGAAAAACTTAAGAGAAATATTAATTTTAACTTACTTGTTATAGAAACTTTTGTTTCATTTGTTTGTTTTTCTAATAGACCATTCAATGATATGATAAATGTTTGAGACGAACCACCATCAAAACCCGGCTTCCATTCCAATACAAATGATGAATAGGAAATATTTGAAACATTTAATTGAACTGGTACATCGGGTATATCTAATAGAAAAAGAAAAAAAAATATCGATTATTTTTCGTCTATCATTTGAAGCACACAAATTATAACAAGTTTAATTTATATACAAGGTTTCTCTTATTAAGTATGAATGGTTTCTACTTAGTAAAAATCATTAAATTTTTTGACGTTGAATATATACAAAATACGAAGACAATTGGTAAAAAAAATTTTAAAATGAGAGAACCAAATTTTTAAAGTACTTGATAATACTTAGATCCAATAAGAGTGATACGTTCATTGCTGACCGACAAAAGAACTTAGATATGAGTATTATTTTATTCAATATTTTGTTGAAAAACAAATTTTACGATACAGAGTCAAACTGATCAAAGGCATGTGCGAGATGAAATAATGACTGTTGTTGATGAATAGATCATCTTATTCGTTTGAAACTGTTTCATTTTATTATGATGATAAATATTGTTTTAAACTCTATCAACAACATATATTTGCGTTTGACATTGAAACATGTATAGATCAGAGATCGTCACGGGTCGGGGAAACCCATGGGGGTCCATGGATCTGGCCGAGCCGGTCCAACCTTTTTGAAACTTGTTTATGAGCCGAAACCGGACTGGGCTATAATCTGATGGTCTGCATGTGGACCCAGCTATTTTTCCAAAAAGTCGATGGGATTACAAGACAACATTGAAAGGCAACACTCCCGTTAAATGTGGAAAAAAGACACTATCTTCTTTTGAAAATATCATTGACAAAGTTGGCTGTTCTTTGAGCACCCTTTCTATATATCCGAATGTATCCATTTCGTATATATTCTACGAGCGGGCAAGCACGGGTCTCTTCGAAAAATTTATGCGTTCTGCCCGGGACGATCACTGATATCGATTATTACATGTAGACAATATGATCAGTATGTTGAAAAGAGAAGAGAGAGAGAGAGAGAAAGGAATGAACGAAGACGAGAGCAACTACACTATATCAAGAGGCGGTATATATGGCACTAAATAAGAATAGAGACAATAGATAGAATGTTTTTGTCTTGTTGTTGAATTTAAAATAGGAGAAAAATGATTGAATAGACTATCGATGATGATAATAATAATAATAAAGAGAAAAAAAACATACAAAAGAACATCAAACGAACTGATGCCGTACTACACAGTGGCTGATATTGAATATACTATGATTAGTGTCACAGTGTATAAGCTACCACACACCAAGTGACACATCGATAAACAATCTCAACATTAAAAACATAGAATTTATATCATTGATTTCATGTTGAGTCTATTATTTGTTCAACGTGTTTTACAATTCAGTTTCAAGTCAAACATCATAAAACTTGTTAACAAAATCCAGCTGTTTTTTTGCAATGCATAACAGAAATAGATGAATAAAGTGTTATCTCAATGTATATCTTTTCTATCTAGTAATGACTATGGTTATGTTATGAGATAACTCTATATTATAAGGTGTTCATTCCGCTGTTGATTATTAACAAGTTTAATGATTGTACTATGAATTAACAAGATTAGCATGATTATGTGATAATTTTTGTTTTTTCTATCTTCATAAGAATTTTTGTATATTTGTTAAATTAATTAGTCAATAAATACACATACTTTGATGTTCATCTATATTTAATTTAGTCTCATGTGTACACACACACTCTCATACCTTTTAATCTTAATTGAATTGTTGTAGAATTTTGACCAAACTTATTCATGGCACTACATGAATAAAGACCATAATCAATGGGTGTTTGAACATTTTTTACGATCAAATTGCTTTGACTAATATCATTGATTCTCTTTTGTATAATAAAATATTTTCCAGTATTTGTTCCAATAAGAGTTCCATTAAATATCCTGAAACAAAATGTAAACATGATATATTATAACATTATTTTTGATCTATCGATATTTTTTTACCAATTTATTGTTGATTCTGGATAAGAATCAATTTGACATTGGAATATAACATCAGTCATTGGATCAGATGCAATTTTTGATATTAAACTTGTTACTACAGGTGCATCTAAATTAAACAAAAAGAAAAATAATATGGTATCAATATATTATTCAAAATCAACTTACATTCAATAGTAATTCTTATATTAGCCTTATTCGACATTTCTATTTGTGAATCATTAGAAAATTTTAAGAAATTTTTTGCTAAACATGAATAATTGCCATGATCTTGTTTTTGGACACGATCAATAATGAACATTGAATGTTTAGAATTATACAATAATTGATTATTTTTATACCACTGATAAATCTCTACTTCTGGATAAGCATCAGTTGTACATTCTAATGATAAACGTTGATTCTCACGAATTGTTTCAGCACCTTTTAGTTTCACTATTGGACCATCTAAAAAATGAAAAGAAAAATATTCTAGTGACTTTGTTTTACTATGTATATATCAAATTCTAATACTTACATTGAATACGAACACGAATACTTGCTTGACCTTTGCCTATAGAATTCATCGCAATACACGTATATTCGCCTTCATCTGTACGTTTAATTGTTTGTAAAATTAAAGATGGTGATGTGATATCAGTCAATGTTGCTCCATTTTTTAACCATTGAATATGTTCAATAGTTGATGGATTTGAATCTACAAGACATTCGAGTAAAAATGATGAATTTTCAATAATAGCAATATTTCCACTGGTAACAATCGATTGACCATATTTTAATGAAACATCAGGTTTATCTAAAATAAGTTTAGATAATTTTTATTAAATATTGATAGGATAAAATGTGACAAGTTTATTACATTGAACATTTAATTTTATTGATATCGTCAATGGTTTGTCCAATGCTTTATTATCAACTTGACACGATATTTGAGCACCATGATACCGTCGTTCGATAGGTAATCGTAGTTCACTAAGCGATGCATTTGTATATATATTTCTAAAAAACGAATCACTTAGAGAAACTGATAACAAAAACAAAAAAAAATTTTTTTTTATTCTTCTTACTCATTAATGACATTTTGATTTAGATACCAGGAAAACGTTGGAGAAGGATTACCACCCACTGTTGAACATAAAAATTGAGCAATAGATTTTTCCGTTAGTATTTCATTTGTCTGATGAAGTTTGGGTAGCGATGGTCGAGCTAAATAATGATAAATTAGAGTAGTGAGAAAATGAGATTGAATGGGGGTCTTTTTTTTCTGACAGATAATCTGTTTTACACTATGTTATCTCTCACACTATGATAAATGTAATAATGATGGACTATGTTGACCTCCAATGGAGAATTTGATTGATACATGAAAGTAAGTAAATAGAAAATAAGAATGGTATATGCCGTTAAGCTTGCTAGATATGATAGATTTTAGATATGCCGTCGTTTATTAGTACTATACATTCTCATTTAATGAACATAAGTAAAACAACATAAATAAACACGTATAGTGCGATTGATCATTATTCTGATGAAGATAACGTTTGTATTTAGAAAAAAAAGAGAATGATTATTATTACCGTCATTATTCTTTATTCTTAAAAAAAAAAAAAAAATTTACTGTTGTTGTCTGACACACGATACATGTTTGTTAACGATGATAAAATGCCAGGCAAAGAAAGATAAAGATAAAGACAATAATAAATTTTTTCAGACGGAAGTTATTGGTGCTACTGAACACATTCTTACATGATCATTCTTACTCTAATCGTTCATTTGTGCACTTCTTTGTCTACATGGCAATATTTATTATTTTAACGGATAGTTCAAACACACACACACAAAGAAGAAATTATAAGGAATTATTATCTCCATAGTATAGTACAGTGTACAACCTTACATATATTACACGAACTTTTCCTAAATGTTACAGAAACAATAGACATCATGTACTTATCATGAGAATCTGTTTCATCAAAAGGTAGACAAATATTGGATACCCTAAATAAATTCTTAGTTTTTAGACTCAATTAACATTGAAAAAGAGTATCAATGAATGAATTTTAATATTTTTCACTATAAAATAAAAAACGTAGTATTTTAGTTCATTTTCAGAAACCATACATAAAAAATAAATGGAGTCTACATTCATTTATATGACTTCTCTGTTATCTTTGAGCGAACTATGTATACTATCTAACGCGTTAATCAACTATAGGATATGTTGTTTTGAAAATATATATTACATTTCATAATCAGTTCTTTAAATATGAGAACATAGTTAACAAAATGAAACATGTTGTTAACCTTTAAAGTTTTTGATAATAATTCTCTTTATCATGCAGGAAATTTTTTTTTTACAGATACTTAATTTATATATATATATCTATTTATCACTGTTTTATTTATATCCATCAAGAACTAATTATTTTTGACCTTCTTCTCTTCTTTATCAACGGTCATCATCATCATTGAATCAACGCTCGAGGCCAAAATGAAAACATGATGTGTATGTCTACTACTGAGCAGCTGTTTACTATGAGTAATTCCCAATTGTTTGTCGCTGTCAATAAGTAAAATGGATTTTCTTGTGATCATTGATTCTAGTATGTCCGGCACAAAAGTTTTCTTTTTTCTTTTCTTTTTTTTTTCCTTCTTCAAATAAAATTCATTATTATTCATTCCATTGTCATACAAAAGGAAATAGGGTTAAAAAATTTAACATACATAGCGGCAGCACCCTCGGACCGGATATTGTCATCACGCAAATATATATGTACTATTAATAGTGAAAAAAGTTTCGGTACTTTAATCTTTGTTTTAATTTTATTTTCTCTTATTTGTATATATATATATAACATGTTTAGTTATAACTATGCGAAAATTTAGGGATTTTTGAATATGTCTCGTCATTCGTAGCATGATATTAAATAATGTTTTTTCTTTTATCTAACAGCGATATGAAACAAACGATTAGTCATACTTTTAGCGAGAGAAGAAATTGAAACTACTGTATTCGAATTTTCTATGTAAAATACAAATCTAATTGAAATTTTTAAGTTCGTCTTTTAAAAACTTTAGTGAAACTAAAAGAATTCTTTATATTACGTTCTGAATAGTAATCATCTAAATAGTAAATTACAACTACTATTCAATGGTCAGAATCTTGTAATGATTATTTCTCTACTATCGTTTTTGAAGTTCATTTCGATTTCTCTATTGTCATTTTATAGATATTCATGTTCTCTCTCTCTCTCTCTCTCTCTCTCTTGCTGTTTCATATAGACAGAGAAACATGTCTTGTACATTTCTTTTCATATTATAAGCATCGATCTAGTACTATTCTATATGTATATATCAATGTATATTCTCAACTATGTTTTTAAGAACAAGCACAATAACAAATGGTTATTATCGTTAGGTTTCAACAACAACTTAGTGGGTGAACATCGATATTACAAGGCCATTTGTGATAATAATGTTCATTTTTTTTTGCTCTTTTCTCGTCATGATATCAATAACAATAATAATAGTAATAATAATAGTCTAGTGTAGTCGTTATTGTACTAGTGAAGAAAAGTTGAAAAATAAGTATACTTATGTGATGTTTTTTTGTTGTTGTTATAAGTATCAAACAAATTTCAATTTTTTGAATAGATCTCAAGGCAAGCGTGAAAGTTGGCTATATTAATGGAAAAATATATGTTTATTTAGTATCATATTCCTATCCTTGAATAATCACACACTTTCTTGTCTGATCTCTGTAAGAAATTTTGAAAAATGAAACTTGTAATATGTACAAATGAAAAGACGTTTAACTAAGGATTAACACTCTATTATTATCCTTTTGAACAAGCTTGTTAAAAACGGTTAACAATTGTCACTAGTCTAATTAAAACAACCAAACATAGTTTTCAATTATTCTATGACAAAGAGAGAGAGAGAGAGAGAGAGAGAAAGAAAGAAAAAAAGAATATCTTAGAACAAAGAGAAGATTCTCATTTTTCAACGATATAAATTTGAAGAGATTTAAAAATAAAATGAATTGTAAATAAATATAAAAATAAGCGTACTACTTACTTAGAACCGTTAATATAATTATTATTGATAATTCTTGATCAAAATTTTGACATAAATATTTTCCACTATCATTACCAGTAATATTTTTAACAATTAAATCATATTTTCCTGATATTTCATATCGTTGTTTATCTGCTTTAATTTCAAAATTAACAGATAAAATAATACTATCTTTTGACCACATAACACGATCTTTATCAGATAATTGATCGAAACGACAGGATAATACAACTTCATGACCTTCTTTTTCAGTTATTGTTCGTGTACTTAATACATTGGATAATAAAACATTATTTGGAAATAATATAACTAAAAATAATAAAAGATATATAAATAATGATTTTATATTTGTTAAAATTTTCTTTGCAATCTGTTTTTAGCTGATATTTAATAATAGAGATGCACTTAATATGTGCAATATTAATGTTACCATTAAGAAAAGATGTTATTCATTGCTTTTAGGTTTAAAACTAATCTATCTTTTTATCTTTAACTTTGAGATATTTTGTCTATATACATATCATATCCATCTTCTTTACAAAATACAAAAAGTGTCAATTTAATCACATTTAAATTTAGAATTTATCCAAATCCCACAATACATGATTATTATCATCGAATAAAAATAAAGAACTGACTCTTTTGAACACATTAACCTAGAAAAGCACTTAGTTTTCCTTCTTCTTCTTTTTTTTTTATCACTCAAACTACTAATCATAAATAGAGCGTATCATTTTGTCCGTTGTGATGGTGGTGATTCACGCGATTATTATTATTTCTTCTTCTGCATGGACAATGTCTATTATCATCATTGACATGCACAAATGAAATATTAAAATGTCAATCATATGTTGTATATAACAAAATAGATATATGAATATGGATTTCAAATAGATCATCATTATAAAGGAGGAAATAATCGAATTTTATACTTGTCTCTCATCATTTTTTTTTAATCTATCATTATCAAATGACTTGAAGAAAAGTCAGTTTGATGTATGGATATTTAAGAAAATTAATTTCTCAATTTTAACAATTTTTAACTAGTTGCCGAATTTAGCTGGTAAAAGATATATATAATTTTTTTTTTGATTGTTGTCTTTTACAATGAAAAGTTGAAGTAATTTTAATTAGTAGAATTAAAGTTTTTTTTTCGTGTATAGTTTTCTTGTATTGAACAGGTGAGTAAATGTTGACACACACATCGAACTACATATACGATACGAAGGAAATCATTATTGTACTCTTGTTGTATTTGATCAAATCGTTTAAATTATTGAAACGATCAATTATTCGTACAAGTTCAATTAGAATCGGATGTTTGTCTAGTACACTTAGCTAACGGGCACAACAAAATACAATTGCAATTTAAACAACATATTTAAAAGAAGATTTTACTAGATCGTAAAAAATATTTTCTAAATCTTGTCTAGATCAAAGTGCTGATGGAACAAAACCAAAAAAATAAAATCTGTTATTTATTCCCTTAATAATGACTATACAAGCCTATCTTACTCTCTTTTCTCATTTGTACTTGGTGTAATTTACTGTGAAACTCTATTCTGTGAAGAAAAAAAAAAAAATGAAAAGTTATTGTGTGTATGTGATTCTGTATAATACAAACATACATATTGAATATAAAAACAAATATGATCAAGTGTATTGACGAACCAAAGATCATTGTACTTTCTAGAGTACTTGAAATGAAAAAATAAAAAAGTCATCATAATTGATATCCAAGAGTGTGTGTATATATATCTGTAAATGAGAGCTGTATGACATCGATATTCAATTTGCGCCAGAATGAAGAGTTTATTTTTGTTTGAATCTAATATATCAGTGTATATATACGAAGACTGATCAAAACATCCAAACGCTCTCTCTCTCTCTCTCTCTCTCACTCAAAAAATGTTAGATATTAATAATAATAAAAAATATCTTTTATATTTTACCATTATATGAATGTTAAGAAGTGTGCGTTAATAGATGATTATCAAATTTTGACTTTGACTTGTTGTTATTATTATTATCATTATTATGTCTAGCTCAAGCATATACAAAATGTCAATTTAAAACTAAGAAGAAAACAGATCAACTGACTAAGGCAGTTATTGTTATGTATGAACGTGTATATATATATATATATATATCATGATTCTTATTTATTGAATAGAAAAGAGACTATTTGAATTTAATTTTTGAATCAATGATATTTTCCTCAATAAAATATCTATTTTTTCCTCTCAATGTTAAAAATAGTTGATTATGTTCGATTAGAAGACAAATCGAAATTTTACGTGATATACATTAATAAAGTAGAACACTTCTGGTTTTTAATATCAATTGATAATTCTCACTCTGTTCTTTGTCTTGACTGATGATCTCTTTATACGAGATTGTTGTTGTTACCTCATCATGAAGAATTATTATTATCATTATTATGAAACACGTAGAAGTCTTCATGTTCATTAACGCTTATCTGATTATTATTACTATTTTTTTTTTGTTATCTCTGTATGCGGCGGTGAACACGAGCTCCTGTCAAACAACAAAAGAGAAAAAAAATCCTAATCCAAATAAATTTTTGTTGTATTCTTTTTATGCATGTATGAATGAATGAATGAATGAATGAATGAACTATCTGGTGTATATATGTACGGTAAACCAACCGATCAAGAGAAAACAATCATTCAATTTATGTATGACATATACAGTAGAGTAGTGTTCTTTGCAACAAGAAAATCAAATGAAATGAAGTAACAATACAGACAGATTGTTATTCTTCTCTCGTTCAATATACACCGTATTTTTTTTTTATATACAACCGTTTGGTTACAAGAAAAAATAAAAATAAAAGAGCTTTCTCCAATTTGAAAAAGACTCCCTAAATCTAACCTCATTGTATGTTATTAAAAGAAAGATAAGAGACTATCTACTAAATAATTCTATAATCACTTATTACCATTGGAATTTTAAATTTACATTTATTCAAAGAGAAATGTTATACGTTGATTTTTTGACAACTGTTATGATTAACCTGGGAAATGCCGTAGTCCGACTCAGCAGCTGCACTTTAACAATTTATTTTCAAGAACATATTCATTCACACAATTTATGATTTGTATAAGAGAAGAAAGAGAGCATGCCATTGATTCCATAAACACACACATACAAGTACAATCTTTTTGACAAATTCAATATATCAAACATATGTTTCAAGAATTCTTTTTTCTTTACTTCAATCATACCTTTAGAAGTATTGAAGTCAAGTGACTTTTAAAAATTTTTTTTTTCTTTAATAAACACCTTTTCTTACAAAATTATGCAAAATATTTGCGTAATAGGAAGTACAATATTCTTTTCTCCTCTCTCTCTCTCTCTTTCTACTACTACCACCACTCCTAGTAACACGACAATCTTAATTGATAGAAATACAATTGAGAATATAAAATCAAACAATAACAAATTTTATTATTAAAAAACCAAAAAAATATCTCTTAATTTTGTCACTGTCTTTCATCTATGTTCTCTTCTCAAAATATAAAATATTATTAAACATAATGTCATTTAAAACACCTTTTGTTCTTGTGTTATCACATTTTATAATAGATAAAAAATCGTTATTTCTAAGCCAACAACTTTTTCAAGATCTAATAATTGAACAAATTCATTTTATATTCTATTCGTATAGAACAAAACAGATTTTCTATAGAATTTAAAAAAGTTTCAATATTGACTATAATTGAGTGTTTGTAATTATTATCAATTAAAAAACATAGCATAAAACACAAATCATTCAATCTGTCAAGCATCATGAAAAAGAATGGCATAAACTACAATAATGATAAATGTGTTGTACGATGTGTGAACAAGTTTTTGTAAAAAAAATCAAAAAAAGAGAAGAAAAAATAAAATGTACCAGAAATTATGTACATAGAGTCAACTGATGCCATTTGTACATGATTGTACACATTTTCAATCTGACACTAATGTGGCTATTTCTTTATATGGTGTATATTTCTTGTCTTAAACAACGACACTTAGAAGGAAATGAATATATATTGTTTCACCTTTTTTTTGTTTTATTTCTCTCCAAAAATATGTATACATTTAACAACTTAATTTTCACTTTAATTTCAATAATGTTCTGTTTATAACTAACACTGAATAAATTTTTTTTTTCAATCTATTTCCGATTAAACTTTTCTTTCTGTAATGTAACAATTACAATATGATACAGATATCATTAATTCTAATAGAATTCTAATTGTAGATTTGTTTTTTAAATTTGAAATATTAATAATTTAAAATATCAATTTTTCTCTGACATTTTCAAATACTGAACAAGAAAAAAAGTTTTTATTTTTACTTACAACTAATGAATAGAATTCTGTTTATCATTGTTTCAATTATCTTCTGTATAATAAACCATATATTGAACAATTTGAATGATTATACAATAGTAGGCTTGTTCAACTATATAGGAAAATTCTTCTTCATTAAACAAATATACGATTATCTTTTTTGTTAATCCATCGTAAGGTCGTACAAACTTGAATTTATATATATAAATATATTTTTCTTTTTTTTTTGATTTTATATGAATAGGTCAAAAAATACTTGACTTTTTTTTTCTTTTAGATTTCAGAGGACTAGTTAAACAATTATATAATGGAGTGAACGATGAATAACGAATCGAATAATAATAATAATAATAATAATCGTCGACAGATAATAATTAGAACGTTTTACGATTAAAGATTATTTCTCTTACTGTAACATCCGAAAAATGATGATTGTCTTTCGATAACTTTTCCCGGACGAAATAGAATTGATCGTAGATTTATTTTCTTTTTGTACAAAGTATCAAATGATCATAATAAATACAAAAGAAAAAGCAGATAACTTTTCGAATGATAATTATTTTTTCTTACGATGGTATATCAATGACTAAATGGACAAAAAAAGAAAAAAAAGAAACGAGAGAAGTGAAGAAATAGAAAGAGAGGAAGAGAGAGAGAGAGAGAGAAATGTTGACCATCTATTAAAATTGAACGCGTTCGTTCATCAAATGTCCAAAAGAATATGAAATAGGGAAAGGAGAGAAAAAGAGAGAGAGAGAGAGGGAGAGAGACTCTTGAAGAAAAAAAAAAGAGAGAAAATGGCAAATAGAATGAATAGTGATGGATGGATCGAGTTTAGAGGGTTTTTAGCGTCTTTGCAATGACCTCTGTTTACTTCTGAAAATTATATAAAACCAATATACAAATATGCAGATAAACAGTTTCTCTACACTTCTTTGCAAAAACTTTGTGAAAAAATCTTGCACTCGAGCTATCTCATGTCAAAATATTAAATATTGAAAACTTTTTTACAACTTCTTCTATATATTACAGAATGAGGTTAAATACAATTCTACGATTGATGATGAGAGCAAATAAATTTAACAACATGATCAACCAAACTTTAAAAACAAAAGACTATTTCCAGTACCATCTGTAAATCTTCTAGAAAACATTCACATATTGTCCAAATTGAATTAATCTTTTGTTTCGGTAATTTTAAACCTATTTCAAAAGAGAAAGTTTTTCTTTCTATAATTTTTTCATAGATACCTTCTTCTTTCATGGTCATGTCTCTTATATGAAAGAAGATTAAATAGACAAACAACAATTTCAGTTTCGATTTGTTGATCCGGGACGAAAGTGAAGATAATAGTTTAACTCTTTGAGTCCCACTGGTAAGTACGCTTACCATCACTAAATTTCGACAGTTTTGAGTCAATCTTCAAGAGCTTTTGTCATACATAATTTTAGTAATTTATTGTTACATCTCCCTTACCTGATATGAGTCGAATCAATTCGTAGAAAGTGTGCATAACTCTATTTTATTGACGATATTTGTGCAAGAAATTTTTATCATCTCAAATGCATATGCAGAAGTAACGAGATAGAGCGTCTATAAATGCCTTCTTATACAGTTTAGACCGTATTTCATCAAATTTGATCCACCAAAGAATTCTGGATTCAAAAGGTGTAAACACCACCCTACAGAATAATTGTAAAGTAATTCTTTTCGAATGCTCAATAGTTTCTGTTTATTTATGTAAGAAATAAATAGTAACAAGGCAGTAGTCCCATCATCGACCATAGATGTCGTGCTTCATTGTCGTTGACACAAAATATTTTTTGCTATATGAAGTGCACTTCATCGATACTTATGACATGCTCAGCTACATAATCTTTGAGTAGAAAACACTTCATTTCAGATAATTGAACTTGAAGACTGTTAGTTGATGAATGTGTTTTAAAAAAATGTCAGTAGAAATAGATTAAACTAATTTTCTCTCGTACATGCAAATAGTAAGTTTTCTCAATTAGAAAAACATATTTTGATTTTATTCTACATGAATCTAAAACGGTTTTTACAAATCTTTTTTGATTACTATAATCTCTATTTAAAATATTTCTTTGAAAACTTTTTCACAAAGAAGTTAATTTAATCTTATAGAAATTCAATTTATTACATTAGTAACATTCATTACTCAAAGATAGTATTCTGTAAATATAACTGTAGTTAAATCAGTATTTTTTTTTCTCCTAGATTATGTAATTCAGTTTTTCTCACTTATTTAGAAAAATATATTTATATATATGTATAATTTGTTACACTAATTATAAATGTGTTGAAAAAAACTCTTAAATTATTTCATTCAGTAAAGAAAAATAATGAATACGTGTACCATACTGTTAAATTTCACGGTTATAATACAAGATTAATATTTCAGATGGTTTTTCTATTCATTTTAAACTCAGCATGTGTACATCTTCCTTCTAATTATTAGATCATCATCATCACCATCATTAATTAATTTTTTTTTCCAGAATTTTATAGAAGCCTCAAGCGGATAAGATAGAGAGTATGAGAGAGTTAGTCAAACGTGTTTAAATTTAGAAACATGTTGGATAGAAAAAATTTGACACTTTTTATACAGATAGAAGTCAAGCTACTCATTTAATTACATACTGTAGAAGAAAAAAGATGGATGAAACTTTCATTCATCATATCCTGATTTTTAACTGTATTGTAAAAGAAAAAGAAGAAAAGAAACAATATAATCAAAATGTTAGTATCGTGCTGAGAATGAACGGAATATTTAGAATTTTTGAAAAAAATTGTATAAACGCCTATGAAACAAAAAAAATATAATTTTTATTTCCTGATCATTACGATAATGTTAAAGTAAAAATATTTATTAATAAATTAGTCTAAGCAACAATTGACAATCAAGTTTCATTTTCAATGATGTTCAAAAGAATCTGATGTTCAAAAGAAATTAATTTTCTTCGTCTACTTTAATTCAGATTAAAACAAAAATACCTTAATATATAAACTTCCGGTCACATTTTTCATGAAGTACAGTGACTGAATTGACGCTAATTTGAACTTCCTCCTAGTAAATGAAGAAAATTATTTACTAATATTGTGTCTGATGTTCATTGAAACGAAGTTTTTCATAATTAAAACAAAAAATTCTCGATTTGATGAAAGTTTAACAGAAAAAAATTGAGTTTTTCTATTAACAAATGACTTGATTTATCACACATTTTCTTGTTTGTTTGTTTCATATTTCAATTTTTCTTAATTCAATTACGTTTCATTTTTACCATCTGTGTACAAAATAAATATTGAATAAATCCATTTTCTATTTTATGTCTGTATGTACGTTCAACAGAAAACTGCTAATTTTTCTTTTCTGAATACTTTCTCATATTTATTTTATGTTTCTTTCCTCCAATCAATGCATTTTAAATAAAGAGATAGCTATATAATACTAGATTACGTATATTCTATTTATTATTGTTAAATGAACGATACATTAAAATCAATGAGTTACGCCCTATCTATCTCCTATTTTATTCTTAAAATACATAAAATCACAAATAATTTGTGAATTCAAGGCGTTTTTACAGAAGAATTCAATTTTGCACAATGAACTCAATTTTTAGCAATTATGAAGATTTTTCTCAAGTTTTGATTTTTATAGAATTTTGTTGTTGTCAGACACTCAAAAATAACACTCCTCATTTTTCAGTTGATCATAATCCAACGTAAAGAAATGTCCGAACTTCAAGAGAAGATCACTCCTAGTCTTTTTTTTTTTTTTGAAACTTTGTTAAACGATATGAATGGATATAGATTTCAAATAGATCATCATTATAAAGGAAGAAATAATCGAATTTTATACTTGTCTCTCATCATTTTTTTTTAATCTATCATTATCGAATGACTTGAAGAAAAGTCAGTTTGATGTATGGATATTTAAGAAAATTAATTTCTCAATTTTAACAATTTTTAACTAGTTGTGAAAAGACTACAAAGCCTTAATTCTTTAGGTTCGAAAAGTTTTCTCTCTTTACTGGTGTTTTGAAAAAGTTTTTCTTATATATAGTTTAATAAACCAAAATGTTCTCTTTACATTAAAATTTCTTATAATAATTTCCTGAGGATCACAAAATGTCTGTTCAAAACAGTAGCCTGTTCAATATTACCAGCAATGTTCGAAATAGTAACGGTTCCAATTAAAGTATGTTACAACATCATTCGGTCGAGTGCATAATTTTATCATAGATACATGCCCAGCAAAAAAGAGCAAGCAGAGAAATCTACCTTATAAAATAACTCAAAGGTCCGCTTAAGAAAAGATTTTTTGGGGTCAAATAGCTAGCTGCGCCGAGTAAGTGTCCCCTTTCTAGCTCCAAGTGGATGATTCAGTAAGCGATACGCCAGAGTTGTAGTCGGTTGAGAATCTTCAAACTGGTCCGGTGTGACCGATTTAGAAAACTATGAAACTGTTTTATTGTTTAGATAAAAGCACTAAAGTCCCTCAGTACGTTCAACTGGTGAAAAATCGACCGGTTTACACAATTTCTTTCAACAGGTGAAAACCGATCGGATCGGTTTCAACTCTGTCATACGCATCATCTAGCTTCAGCTCACTTAAGCTAGCTTGGGCGAGTTAAAAATTGGGTCAGGTAGCTGCAAGCGTCCATTTCACGACTTTTGTTTAGTGCTTGGGATGTGACGATATCTGAGAACGATCATTTTTTTTTCGTATTGTAATTCTTTCCGAGTTACAGGGTTTCATCTAGGGTTTTCACCATATCGCAAAATAAAAATAAAAATTTATCATTCTGATAAAATGCTGGACTCGATCGGATGAAGTTTTCAGAGGACAGTAATGCACTCCAATGGAAACCTGAATTTTTGCAGAAAACCTATACAAGAACAGGTTAGAAAAATCTGAACATTCTACACATCAGAGAACAAATTAGAGATTTAAAAAAGCAAACATAATTTTAATAGCAAGAAAAATGAAAATTCGGATTGAACAGATGTTCAGTTCATGTAAAATTTGTATTCTCACTCTTTTTATCCAACTGAATCTGAATAATTTTTCTATCTAGAAAATTAAACTTCGTCTCTTCAAAATGTTTGAATAGCATTAAATATTTATTTCATTTTAATCGCAAATAGTCGAATTAATTATTAAATACTATAACTACTGGGCAGTGCCCAATGGGCAGTACATGAATTTCAATTAAAACATGATAGTTTTGTCACGTCATACAATTATTCTAATATTGTTAATTAAATCTGGTTTACAATGATAGATATGATTCTATTTCTGAATAATAAAATGACAAATGTATATACAACACTATGTACGTTTGCTTATTTTCTGTATTCATCTCACGCAATCACAGAATTTTTAAATAAATTTGCTGCTGTTTTTTAAAGTAGCATTCTATTTCTTTTCTTTTTTACTTGTTATTACTGTTACTAATACATATATATATATATTGTGCATTTTCTTTGACTCAATTACTCTTTGTGACACATGTATATATGTCGTATGATGGGTAAAACAGAAAAAATTAACTGTCTCCTCCCTGCAGAGAACAGAGTTGACTATTTGCATAATTTAAGAAAATGAAAGAATTCTAATAAAAACGACAGTGATTAATGGAAGAATACAGTTGTGCGTATGTACTGTTAAGTTTTCATCGCTTAAATTAGATTGGACTTTATTAACAAAATATGTACATGTATCTAGATTTCTAAAGTGAATTACATTACGTAAAATGAGTAAAGACACAATAAAAGATCTGAGTCTTCTATTCTGTCTTTAAGAATAAAGATTTCAGGAGGTTATGTCCAGAAAAGAAAGTTATTTTTCGATTTCATGCTTTGAGCAAATTTGAATTTTGTCTCAGTTATTACAGAGTATTACAAGTCAATGAGAGACACACGAGTTATGAGAGAATACGGGGACAGTGGTCATTGCACATTATTTTCTTTCATTTGACTCCACCCATTTCTTATCGCATGTATTGTGTTTTTTTTTATAGCAACTGATGAACGAAAGAAAAATATACATTTTGTCAACTTATCATATGCGCAGAATGACCCTTTCTCGCTTCTCCATGCGCACATTTAGGTATGCTCAGTGGAAACCAAAATTTACTTCTAATAGGAAATAGTTATTATGAATTTTAAAAGGCTTACAACTAAAAAACTGAAAATAGAGGTCTTTTATTTCAACTTTTACAAGATGGGTTCAAGAAAGTTCTATTTAGTGGATCTTTCATTGAGGGGATGTGTCCACCTTTTATGGGATATATCTAGTTTTGTTTTTGCATGTAAAATACTTCGTGTAAAGATAAAATACTCAGAAACTATAAAATAAAGTGATTTTTTAATAGATTTAGACATGTACGTATTTTTCTTCCGTTCAATCAACGGTACAAATTATACGATAATATACATGTTATGTGCAACCTACTACAATATACGAAAGTTCGGGCGTATACCGAAAGACCTTTCACATCTTGTGGAGCTCGTCTAGTTGTATTCGACTTTGTAAATCGAGGTTCGGGAAGTGTTGCATGTCTCTTCCAGCGTCATTTCTAACATTTTCAGCTATTTTTGAGGATCACCTAACATATTTTTCAATCAATCCTCGCTTCTAAAAGTGTGCAGCGTTAGTTTTATGTTGATAAGCATGGCAAAAATAATGTTTTCTGAAGAATGAAAGACACGATACTTTTTTAGGTTTGTTTGAGATATGATACACAAAAGAGTCAATGCTTTTCAGGTATTTTCTCGAAAAAAACAATAGAAATGAATAAGAGTAAAACACCAGGTTTACTCTTTTGTATCTGCGTTCATATGAGTGAATTGATTATGAAATTTTTTATGGGTCATGTACTGTGAAACTGTATTTTAAAGCGTTCTCGAAATAAACTTGGTTGACTATTGTCAAGATCTTAGTCAAATCTTGCTCAGGTGAAAGTATGGTACTCTTTATTTCAACCATAGTCATCAGAAAGTCGATCATTTTTAGTAAACCACCACTTATACTTCATATATCCATATTCTTTCCATCAAAAGTGTGCTAAGGAAAAGGTTTTGTCTGATGCACAACTATCTCGTATTACTTGCATATGACAAGACATATGCGACAGTCATTATTTCACATGATCTTGGCTAATGACAGAATTCGATCTCATCAGTTTGTACTACAAAGGTAAGCTACGTATGATGCTGCTAACCATAGCGGCAGTCCCAGCCCAAAACTGGGGTAAAGATTAAGCATCATTCACTGTCCCGACAATTTAATGGCTTTTAATTTAACTTTTTTGGTTGAATCTACATAACATACATACAGCTGAATTATATTTCATCCGAAGAGCGTAAAGAACTGAACAAACTGAGATATTTTTCAATTTTTATAAGTTTATTTGAAAAAAAAGGAAGATATTTCAAATTACTTCTTACCTTTCTATCAAATGTCAAAATAAGCAAAATGTGTTGTGTTTGATATTCTCATTGCACTAGACAATTTATGTAGCACTTTAAAAATTATTGTTTTGGGATCACCATCAAACTGGAGTCATTGTCAAAAAGTATTCACTGTTAGGAACACAAAAAAAATATATTCAGCAGTGTATCAAATTATTTAAAAAGTCACAAAGTGCTAAAGATATCGGTACAAACATAACTAACGATTTATCCGTAGATGACATGCTACAGACTTTATACAGCACAATCGATTTATCGAAGGACACTGACATGTCTAGTGAAAGAAGATCAGTATGCTGGAGGTCCATTGATGAGAGGCTTAATTCCGTCTAGTGAAGATTAATTAACGAATATACCAACTATATTCTACTTAATACCAGTACGATAAGAGATGTTAATGTAACATCAAGATGATATTAATGATCATATTTTGCAAACTATGAATAATCATATATTAGTATCAGCAATGTTTCTAACATTACGCGTACGCCTTTGTTCCAAAGCGTACGGTACGCGAACTAAATTGAAAATACGCTTTGTATCAACCAACAGGAAAAGACAGAACGATAAAATCCACGAATTACCACGCTTATGTACGCGCTGCTCAAAATTCTCATTAGAAACCCTGAGTATCAGTACATGAAGAAGCGCGTTCATCGGTTACAGAGACATGAGATGAGCAAGTATATTCAATATTCGCTTAGCAAAACCAGCTAGTGAATATACCATTTATAGAGGTTATTTCCCTCATTGTTTTCTTACGGATGCGGAGCGACTGAAGTTGATACATGTCCCGTCAAAGTAGCCCAGGGCGAAGAATCTTGAAATGTGATCGCGTAGGATCATATAAGACCTTATAAGACCTTGTAAGATCATATTACAAGATACGATAAGATTTTGTAAGATCATGCAAGACCGTGTGATAAGATCTTGTTCGATCGTGCAAGAAGTGACAAGATCTTGAAAGATGTCACAAGATCATATAATAATTCATCAAATCTTACAAGACGATGTCTCTGGTTCTGTCCTATAGATTCCCTCTACAAAAAATCAGATCAAGATCTTACACAATCTTATAAAATCTTACGGAAAATCTCATCTTCACTTCATTTTTTACCTATGTCTTTCTACTAGCAATTTTCCACCTCTATGGAAAACTGCATTCATTGTACCTGTTCATTAAAAAGGCGTTCTTGCCGATATCTCCAACTATCGTCCTATTTCACTTCTTTCTGTTGTTTCTAAAGTGTTTGAACGTCTAATTT
The DNA here is from genome assembly GCA_905250885.1 of Didymodactylos carnosus. Lineage (NCBI taxonomy): Eukaryota > Metazoa > Rotifera > Eurotatoria > Philodinida > Philodinidae > Didymodactylos > Didymodactylos carnosus. The sequence goes on from CAJNOQ010000214.1 coordinate 38,676, forward strand.
ATAATTTTATTTTTTCTCATCTTTCTAAACATTCTTTTTTTGTTAATAAACAGTTCGGTTTTCGCCCTAAACATTCCACTCTGGATGCTTTGTTGTTTTTATTTTCAACCGTCTTTGACTTTTGGAATGCTGGTGTGAAGTGTGTTGGTGTGTCTTTTGATTTTTCTAAAGCGTTTGACTCTCTGTTCCTCATTCTCTTTTGTTAAAAAAATGATCTCGTTGTGGTGTGCGTGATTCTTTGTTGTCTCTTCTATCTTCTTATCTCTCGAACAGTTGACAGTTCGTTTTCTCTTACTGTTCTTGGTTCTGTAAACAAACTTGCTTGTTATTTCTCGCAATTTTGACTTCCGTTCTTCTATTTCTCTACTTGTGTCTCAACTTTCTCTTCCAAATCTGTTCGTCGTAAATACTTTAGACTTCTACAGTTTTCCAAAATTTATCATCGTCTAAGTCCTGTCTCTCTTTTTTATACTATTCATCGTCCTCACTACTCATCCTTGCGTCTTCATCACTCTTAATATGTTCGCATTTCATCTTCTGTTGTTGGTTCCGCAAACGGTACGTTCTTCTTTTTTTTATTCAACTATTGCTGACTGGAATAATCTTCCAGAGTCAGTTATTCGTGATTCTTCTTTATTGTCTTTCAAAACAGCTTTACTTCAGTATCTCTTCCAGTGAAATGATTGCCCGTTATGAATTTATATTTGTTCTTTTCTTTTTCTTATTTTCAAAAATTTTCTTTTCCTTTTTTTTTAACTTTTAGTGTTATTTGGCTTGAGCCATCGTTATTACAGGTCTATGACCTTTGATGACTCTCACGTTTCGTGAATAAAACAGTCTTAGTCTTAGTCTACAAAAAATCAGATCAAGATCTTACATAATCTTATAAAATCTTACGGAAAATCATAGAAACGGATTCATCTTATAAAGTTCATACAAGAATCTTACGAAATCTGATGAAATGTTACTATAAGCTCTTACATCAAGAATCAGTTTCTATATTTCTTACAGAATCTTACGAATTCTTATACCAATCTTACGAAATCAGACGGAATCGTACAAGAATCTTATAAGATCTTACAGCAAGGTTCTTTGACCTGGGCAGCTGATGTGTGAAGTCGAAAGAAGAAAAAAATCCTAAGCTTTGTTATAAGAACTATGTTATATATACTATATATGGTAGCAAAATTTCTGTGGTAAGAATGAATCACCACTTCTTATAAGATCTTGTAACAAGAAGTCGTATGATCTTGTGATAAGAACTCAATATTGGTATACGCTCTTATTGACAAGATCTTGCAAGATCATACGATTTCTTGTTACAAGATCGTATAAGATCTTAGCATTTCTTATAATCTGATCTTGTAAGACCTTACGACAAGAAGTCACAAGATTCCGCAAGCTCATACATGACCTTACGATAAGATCTTACAAGATCTTGCCAAAAGATCTTGCAGCAAGATTGTATAAGAAATCATTAGATCTTGTAAGATCTTGTAAAACGTCGTTTCACCTGGGAGCATGTAGAAAAACATATTCAGTACTTACGGTCATATCAAGATAGACGATTCGAAACCATTATTCTTGCTTGTTCATAGTATCAATATTCTGGAGAAAAGAGGTGCATGTTTCAATGCCAGCAAGATTTCATTTTAAACTTGGCTATCTAGTATTATGATGATCGACCCAACTGGCATTCATTATTCATGGACATTTTTTAACAAACTTTCGATTTAGGCAAAATATTGCCCGATGAATATCGTCAACATATCAACGAATTTAAATAAGTGCAAGTTATTCAGTAGCAAGAACGCTATTTTTCAAGGTACAACGTAATACTTCAGGTCACGTTCCATGAATTTAAGTTACAACAAACTTAAGTCGATACTAAAGATTTTTTATGAAACATGTCGAATTAAGTCAGCTGAAATAACTGTAGACTAAAAAGTATTGCCCAAACGACTTCCTTACTCTTATACTGAAAAGTACCGCTTCTTGCACTCTTATAAATGCAACCGTATTCGGCAAGTTTTAGTGACCTCTATCCTCTTTCGCAGATCGGTTGTTGTTTCGTTATCCAATAAGAGCGACAAAAACCGCAAGAACATTACTAATATGCTACTGTATTTTGTTTAATATGATTACGCGAAAAGCAATTTTAAGCAAATTAATTAATTAGTAAATTGATTATACCTGCTTATGATAAAGTGGTCTTGATTCTAAACACGAATGAAAAAGAGAATTTTGTTCTTTCGGTTTTTACTCCATTTTTCTGTTTTTCTGAGAATAAAAGGTTTAAAACTGCGTAATAAACTTTTTTGCCTCTGAGTATATATGACTCTTACACTTTTTTAGATTCTCATGGATAGGTTGAGAATCCTAGATCCTCGCCGACATGCGAATGATCAGAATAACAATGGCACTAGCGTATGTATCATAAATCTTTGACATTTATTCACTAAACCGTGCCCCGTTTTTTCGTTTACGAAGAGCGTGACAATAACAACGCACAATAACAATGGAAATTCCCCTTCTCATGATCAAGAACAACAATCTGATGCACGGCCGAAAGTTTCAAGTCTTGTATGGAAGTTTGGAGGTGAAAAAAAAAAAGTGCCAACATACACGTTCTCATCCTGTAAGTAGAAATACAAATAAACACCAAGTTTGTTCAGACGCCCAGATTCCTCCTTTTCAGCCGATCAAACACCGCCGCAACAACAACAACAACAACAACAACAGTACCATCATGAGCAGGATATAAATAGAAACGGTTCAAACAATATTCAAATCTTATCATCAAATAAAGTTCAAAATGTTCCACCAAATAATGTACTAACTTCTGCTCAAATGAAATCCCATGTAAGTTTTTATTTCAAAAAAAACCGACGAACTACGTTATATATACACAGCTGATATTCTTGTTTATTTTTTTAAGATTGATCAATTAGAAGAAAAAAATATTGATTTGAAACAAAAGTTACAAGAACAAACTGCGCAAAATGATTTACAAGAAAAAAAATTTCGAGAACTAAATAATTTGTATAACACATTGCAAAATAGGTACAAATAAATTGTAATAGTATATATTATATTCATTTGCGTCTGATTGTTTAGATTAGGTCAAGATGCACATGAACATGTGAAAGGCGAAGAAGAAAAACGTATTTGGAAACAGCGAACTGATGCTTTATCACAAATGGTTATGAGATTTTGTGATATAAAGGTACGTTTTAGAAAAAGCAAGACAAAAGACGAGCGACAAACGAAAATACTTTTATTATTTTCCCTGTTAATTGCACTTAATGTTAACCTTGGGTTCATAATGCTTCTCTTTTTTCCTCTTTAATCCAACACCCCTCCTTTTCTTATCTTCTCGTTTTGATCGAATTTTCCTCTTTTTCTGGAAGCTTTTAGCAAAGATACCAGAGTTCAAACTATTTTTATATCTGAAAGCAGTTTCAGACATATCTTTTTATCAATGCCATCATATGAAACAAAAATTTCCATCACTCGTGGTTACGGAAAACAGTAGATGAAGTCCCTGAGAGACGATAGTTAAAGCAAAGTGCTAAGGAATCAACATTCATATGTACATTGTGTAAAACGGGCGAATTAGATTGTGGAAACAAAGGATAACAGTCGATAGTAAAGAAAGATAAACATCATGAAAAAATTAAAGAGTTGAAAGAGAATCCCACTTTCGTTTCTTCAACATCTTCGTCTCATACCACAACTTTATCACAACGTTCATCTATTAATACATTCACCTTTTAAACTAGAAAAAGTTCTTTTTACTGTGTTTTTCTCAGTTTGTTACGCGTGAAATACGAAAAAAAAACTTTAAGTGGGATGAAATCATTTTTTTGAGAGCATTAAGTCACTTTGACATGTACACAACGTTGTCAGTACCGTTTTTTGGCCCAAAAAATGACTCCTCTTTTCCCCTTAAAAAAATGTTGACGTTCCTCGTTTTTCTGAAAGGACCGTTACGAAGCTAGTGTGTAACCGTAAACATCTATGTGAAGAGTTAGTCGCAGTTGTGTTATTTTTTTCTTTAAGGTTGAACAACAACAGCAGCATGAACTAAAAGATATCATGACAATATTCGAAACGAAAATTAATCAAAGTAAAAAAGCTGAACAGCAAGTATGTATTGTTTTACATTTCAGTTTTCTTGATATAGAACACACTTTCTATTTTCAGAATAAAGCTCTCATCGAATCTTTAAAATTGAAAGATCAAAAAATAAATGAATTAATGAAAGAAATAAATGAAATGGCTACAGGAAATGCTTTACGTTCAACATCGTCAATGTCAACATCCATACGTCGTATCGATTCGGCCGATGATGGTATAAATTATTATTATTTCTGTGATAAATGTAGTAAACGATTTTTGTATTAGTTTTTCCTCTAGCTGATTCAGCAAATCTTCGTCTTGAATTATGTCGTACACGAACGCGTTTGAAAGAAGCACAACGTGAATTATCGTCGCAAAACAGTCTACATTCATCAGGATTAATAAAACAGCTATCATCTACAGATATATTATCATCGGATACATTGATTAGCGGTTTAAGAAAAGATATCAATGATATGGGATGGGAAATTAAGAATTTGCAACGTTCCAAAGAATCATTTAAGCAAGATGTTGAAAAATTAGAGCGAGAATTGGCAGTTGTTGAAGCGGCAAAACAATCAGTAGATATATTTGTTTATTGATAGAAAATATTTGTATTTAAAGTATATCCGTCCATTTCAGATTGAAGATGCAAATGCGTTAATCACTCGAGAAAACAAAGAACTTCGAGCAAGTATCGATGAATTAACTGATCAAAATCGAATGGTATTGCAAAATTATCAAAATCATGTCAAAAATTATTCAATACATCAAGATGTGGTAACAAAATTGTATGATTCAGTTGCTCAAGTGGAAATAGAAAATCGTCTTTTACAAGAAAAAGTATGTTCAGTGTAATGAAATCAATATTTCTTCTCTTTTAAATGTCTAGTGTCTCTTTTCTAATTAGTATTTCTTTTCTGTAGTCCAAATACACATGTTCAAATTCAAATTTGTTTTAGTAGTGTTGAGAAAAATTGTTGTGCGTATGAAATGATCCTTTTATCATTTACCTGCATGAAACAGCGCATTAACACGCTTTTCCCTAATAGTATATCGTTGAAAAAAATTAATAAATAGCCTGTTCCCATCATGTTTAGGTTTTGCTAAAAACTTACTGTTTTGTTCAGCTAGAAATTTAGCGTTAATCTCTGATGTCGATTGTTGAACAAAAATTCTTTAACGTATTGGGTGCTTTGTTACCGTTTGTTCATTTCTGTTAACTGCATTGAAAAAAAACGATTGTAGATAAACGCTCTAGTTTAAATGAGCTTTTGGTTTAAAAAGAAGGAAAAAGAATAGTTTGATAGAAAAATTATTCAACTTGGATGAAACAAATACGTCTTCATATATTTTACTGAAGATGAGTTTTATTCCAGATAACTGTAGCTATTATCTTTTAAATAAACTAATAAGTTCCGGCTTTTCTTGCATGTTGTCATATAAATGGTGTTTAGTACGAATTAGTAGTGATGGACCGAAAAAGGTACATCAGAAACGAAAGAAGAAAAGAGAAATGACTCTGATGACTATAACGAACGAAATACGTAATTTTCTTTCGTTTCCTACAAAATTACAAAATAATGTATATTCCACTTCAGTCACGATACGAAAGAAAAGACGTAATCGGTATAGCCTTATCGAAAAGAACAGAAAATTACGCAATTCGTTTCATTTCTTTCGTTTTGTAGTATTTTGACCCATTGCTACGATTTAGAGATAGGCATGCACCAGTTATATAACTGATATTAGAGCATCCAATAAAATTGTTATAACTTGTTTAGTAAGAATTGCTCAAACATGCGGAACATTTTATTTTGTAGACAAATATTTATTCTATGTATTTGTTGAAACGAAAAAATTTTAAAGTTAATTGTGACAAAAATATGAAAATTCTTAAATGCCATAACTGTATGTGATAACTCATCGCCCCTGTTTGTGCCTCTTCAGTGATTCGTTAAAAATGCTTCTTTTTTTCAATCTTTAATTTTATCTTTTATACAAATACATAGAACAAATATTTGTCTACAAAATTAGATATTCTACATGTCTGAGCGATTCTTAATAACCGCGTTATAACAAGTTTCTTGGATGTCCCAAAAAATAGTCGAAAATAACTGGTGCATAGCTAATTAAAGACAATTTAGTGTCTGATCAAGAGTTTCTCAATATACGAGTGGGTGCTTGAAAGTATTATTTTTTCCAAACGAATACGATTTATTATTATTAATTTTGACATTTTTTTTATCCATTTAGTGTGGGTTTTTAGAAGAAAAATTGAATATTAAACAACTATCATTGGTTGATAAAAATGAAGTAGAAAAATTGGAATCTAAAAGTCGTGTATTGCAACTGCAGTATGATTATGAAACTGCTCGTCGTGAACATATTGAAGTATATAATCGTATTTATGTATTTTCATTTATCTTGATAATACGTGTTTGTGTGTGTATGTGTTTTAGCGTCAATTAAATCGTTTACAAGAAAATGTTAAACAGTTACAGTCAGAATTGCAATATGTTGAAGATAAAGCAAAACGTGCTGATGATCAACAAAAATTAGCATACCGTTTATGTCGTGATTCAAAAGAAGAATGTGAAATATTGCAATTAAAAATAATGGATTTAGAAAAACGTTTAAATTTGACAGAAAAAGATAAAGATATTGTTGAACAAGAATTATTATTATGTCAACAACGTATCAATGCTACACAATATGGTATACAACGTTATCAGGATGCTGTAATTAATGCTGAAAATGAATTAGATGCTTTATCGGATGGAAGGTGAGCTTTTTTTGTGTTTATATGTATGCGAGAAACGTAACTTTCTAGTACAATCACTTGTTTAGATATGTTTCTATAATAACTCATATTACAAGAGGCTCGCTTGAGCAAATTTTTTCCTGTGCTTTGCCTAGTACTTTACTCACTTCCACAAAAATTTTCTACTCGATACGTCCTTTCGTTGCAAAGTTATGGGACTCGAAAGTTGAAAAAACTTAATTTTCTGATGACTTATCATCTGAAAACTGAATTTTTGATTATATAAAAAGATATAAAAAGAGAAGAAAAGCAGCGCATCCTGTAGAGAATTGAATGGTCAGAGCTAAACGAAAACCATCAATACCGTACACCAGTCGACTCGTCAGACTGTGGCGATTTTGACTACCTAATTTTTGGAGCTCTAAAATCTATAGTCTTTGCTGAAATAATGGATAATTCTGAAAGTAGAATCACATAACGAAATTCGGACTTTTTAGATTTTAACACTAAAGAATGGAAAAACTTTTCTGCGGTTTTTCGGCTGACGCATTTGCTCACAGTCCCACTGTACTGCTCGAATCATTCTCTGTCGAACGATGTAGAATACATCTATTTCAACCCTTTTTCTAGCAAAATCCTGCCAAAAATTCTCTATGGCAAAAACTGAAAATTGTTTCCCTCCTAACTCAGCCAGTATGAGTCTGACAGTTGGGAAATTTGTATAGGATACTCAGCAAAGACCAGGGAACAAAACGTACCATTCAAATTTTTTTAATGAACACTTTCATTTTTTTTTATCGATTGTACCAGAAAGTTACGTTTCTCTCGTATACATACATAAAAACTGAATTGTATCCTTTGAATATTTAGCTTTGATGAAGATGTTGGAAGTTTAAATGGTGGAGAAACGATATTGGTGAAGGAACGTACGTCACATAATGTTATTCGTTCACAAAGCGAAGTGTAAAGTATGATAAATAAGTATGTGTCTGTCTATTTTAATATGCTTGAGTACTTCAATCGAAACCGTCAAGGTAAAATCTTGGCATATCAAATAAACGGTTTTATTCTTAGTTAATCAAAGAACAAATCTTACGCATTATGTCAAAAACAGGTATTTTATCTTCACCTTTTTCTTTTACGTAGTTATTTAGGGGATATTTTTCCTGTTTCTGATGTAATTTTTTTTTCTCAATAAATTGAGCAAGTGTAGTTAGAACTTTTCTATTCTGTAAACTTAAGATTTTTTCTTCTACAAAAAAAAACAACCAAATTCCATTTTGTCTTTCTCACTACATATACTTTTCTTTAAATTCTACAGTACAAATACTATCTCTCAACTTTTGTAAATAAAAAAAGAGTTTTTTTGAACGTTTTTCTATATATAAGTGACATTTTTTTGCTTTTACTGAAAAGCGATATTTTACCGATGAAATATAAAACATTAGAGTGCGCTCAAAGAATTTCTTATGAAACAAGATGATCTTCCATTTTTGAACAGTTTGTTACTTTTTTTTTGTTTGTGTTTTTTTGCTTCTTCAAATACATCAACGATCTTCTTTAGTATTGAAAAACTCGTTTTTTATTCTCGAACATAGCATGTTTCTATGCATTCCATTGTGTTAAACATTTTTCAAAATCAATCTATTATTAGTATGAATAGATTGCGCATCCGTGCTTGTGTAATTTCTTTTTGTTCTTATTTAATAATCTCTCTCTTGGGTATTTCTTTTTCTAAATAAGTAATTTTTTTTCCCCTTTAAGATGGAACAAATTCTTGTGAAAAAAAGAAAAATGGCTATGATGTGTGGTTATTTGTATTTTTAATTTGTTGTTGTGATTCTTCTGAACTCAATCAATATTTTTATGTAAATTTAATAAGCCTTATTTCACTCGTTTACTCTCGTTTCTGGAGCATTTAATAAAATCCATTTGTTCCTTTTTTTTTGTTTGTTTTTTTATCTGATCGATCAATTCTAATATTTGTTTCTTTTTTAACATATCCTCTGTTCCATTTAATAGTCTATATAATAAATTTACGTATATATTACGAATAGATAATATACACTTTATATTCAATGGTGACTGGTATATCTAAATAGTGACCTTCACAAAGTGTAATTTGTCCGAGATTTTAGTTTTAGAATTCTGAACAGTTAAAATATTTTTTTGCATATCTGAATTAAATTCGTATCTATGAAGATGAAAAGATGTTCACTGCTTTTTATCAGTTCAATGTCAATAAAGGTGTTTATCTATTTCATGTTATTTAGTTTTAGATATGATGTCGCCATACATATGACTAATTCTGATTTACGTTTTTCAACAATATTAGAACAATTTACAAATGAACTTCAAAGTTCAAATGATGAAGTTCGACGAAAAGCAACGGACGGGTTATACGATCGTGTCATAACACTCTATTCCGATGTATGGTCTAATGAAACTAATCAAATGATTAATAAAATCGCCTCTATTCTTAATTTTTCGTTTTTCTATCTATGTATTAGGCATCACCTGAAACAATATCGAGTGTTGTTGATATTGTACACGATTATGTAAGAAAAAAATTAAACAATGCAAATAATGTGAACGAAAATAAAGCAGCACTTCTTGTAATATGTATGTAATCGTTATATTTCGTTGTTTTTTTACAAAACTGTTAAAGTTAATGAAGTAAGTTCATTCATTTTAGTATGTTTTGTTTGTGCTGGTGCAGCATTTTATGCTAAACTAAGTAATAAATTAGAAGGCGTTATTCGACAATATAAGCAAATGTCATTAGATACAGATTTGTGCGATTTAGTTGTAAAAATTACGTGTATACTGATTAAAGTAAGAAGATGTTGTTTAAATAAATAAGAAAAAAGACATGTATTATTCTCTCTGCATTCAAAGGGTTGTGATCGTTCCAATGTTGATCATTTTCAATTTGATTTACCAAAAGCAGTTGAACGTTTAGGACAAGATGAAAAACATGAAATAAGACGCTATAGTGGGGTATGTTCATTGATAATTGAAGAAACTGAAAGATAATTTATTTTCAATTTAGGTTATTATGTTAAAAGAAATTGCTTTGATATCACCAACAAGATTTTTTCTTTTGATAAAACCGTGTGAACAGTTTTTTGAACAATTATTTGTGTCAATGACAGATCCTAAAGTAGGTGATTTTAAACAATTAAATTATTCAACTATAAAAAAACCAAAGATATCGTATATTTTAGCAATATATTCGTGAAGCATTTGCTGAAACGATACATGCAACATTAGTCGTATTAATTGATCGTGAACGTGAAGAGCAAAAAAACGATATTAGAAAGGATACACAAATAACTACATTTTATAATGCTTATAAGGTATGAAAATATGAAAGGGAAAATAATCTATTATTTCTAGTATTATTCGTTTTATCAATTAGATTGTCTATAAAGAAGCAATGAAATGTTTAGAAGATACACAATCAAAAGAGAAAACAATTCAGAAAGATGATCGTATCCACGGTGGATTATTATTGTTAAACGAACTTTTTCGTGTAGCTGATCTTAAATTTGAAGTATGTTTTAATGCTACTTCTGGCATCTTGAAATATAAAATCATTTTCCTTTTATTATATCTTAGAATATTTGTCAAGATTCAATTTATCCATATACAACAGTTATACCCAAACCAGTGTCGTATAAAGTAAGAAAAATGCTTAAAATATGTTGGTATAAACTATTTATTAAATAAAGTATTTCACCATATCTGCACTAAATCGTAGAAACCATTATATAGATACAGAAGAGGTTTTCATGTAGTTAAAAAAGAAAATCCATCAAAGTGAGCAATAAGAAAACGAAACAAATAAAAAACTAAAAAGATGTTAAAATGCAGATGTTTCAGAAAGAAATGACCCTATGATTTTATATTGAAACGTTTAGATTCGATGATATAGTTTAAGACGCATCGATCTACAAATTCGAAATGTTCTCTACATAGTATCACGTTGAGTAGAAGTAGATCGAACGTAATAGGAACAGGTAAATTCACTGTAGTAATAGCTTCAAATAGTGTTAGACGAGCAGTATCATAGATAGGACAAAGTAATAAGTAGTGATGTACAGTTTCCTTTGTACGGCATGCACATTTATCTGTCTTTTTTGGATCATCATCAGATAAATAGTCTAATAAATGACGATGGTACAAGTTATAATTTAACGTAGTAAACCTAGTTCGCATTTGTGCGAAAACAACGTCAGCTGTTCTTAGTGTATTACGTATTCGAAATGTTGGAACAACAAACTGGAATTTCTATTTTGAAAAATTTCTTTTAAAACATCTAGGATGTTGAGATTTGGTTAGTTCATGAAGTAGGGTGTTCTAAATCCGTACGGATGATGGAAAGAAAGTTTTCATAAAATTTGCTGAACGTATAGATGAGTTACTTAAAGTAATTTTAACATTATTAGACCGCAGATCATATTGAGGATTATTAGAAAAATGGATTTTATTAGACAGAAATATTGGCGCATGACCATATAAAATCTACTACAGTAATACTATTTTATGATATTCAAAAGTATCAATAATACTTCTCCATCCAAGGACAGCAAGCATTTCAGTTCGATTACAGCCCTATATAGCCCCTGAGACAATATGTGCAGCTTTACATTGTAAATGATATAAAATGGATTTGATATGTAGGCGCAGATGATAGAATTGATGACGCATATGACAGAATAGGTAAAACAAATGACTTGTATATTTGTCAAGAATGGCTGTACTAAAGACATGTTTATACGATGCCATCAAACCTATAATGCAAAACAACTTGGAAGTCACATATTTTATATATGTATCCTAAGGAAGGTTTGATGTCAGGTAAACACCTAAGTATTTGTCATTATTCACATTCTTTAAGACGTGGTTTGAAATAGTTAAGCATATAGAAAAAGAAATATTTCTTTTCCCAAATGACATACTAACACACTTGGGACGATTAAGAGGCAACATCCAAAAGTTGGACCATTCCTCAACTTTTTTAAGATACTCATTTAATACTTTCGTTACTATATCGTCATCATTATCGGAAAAATGAAATATGTTAATCGTCGATTATCACAGTTTATTTTCAAGATTAATCGTAAACCAATGTTTGCTCTGTGCACGCGATTTTTTGTTCCTATGAAAGAGAGAGAGAGAGAGAGAGAGACATAGTTTACGTACATAATTACTTAAACGTTTTTATTGTCTATTTATATCTGTGGATCATTATTTCCTCAAAGTATTTTGACTGTTTTTGACTAAAATTCAGAAGTATTGTCCAAAAAAATTTATTACTGCTTACTACTCCTTGTTTTTATTTCACGCGTTTCTCTTTAAGTTTTTTTTCTGTTTTTCTTTTTAAGGATCTTCATCGTGCTCGTGTTGCCCTATCATTTGAGCGTACTGCACCCATATCACCGTTGGATTTTATTAATAATCAAGATAATCAACATACTCAAGTACAGTCGTTATTAATTCGTCAATTATTATTGGATAATTTTAAAGAAATATGTACATTTGTTTTTCGACATCGTACAAATACAAAACCAATGATAATTAATATTTTACTAAAACTGTTACCTCGTTTATCATCATTAGATTTTAGAACATATCATCTGCAAGGATATTTGGAAACAACCATGCGATTTATGCTAGATTGTTTACAGTTAAAAGACATGAAAGATCGTAGTTTAGTGTATCATGCCATCGGATTGATGATATTATCTGATAAAAGTGATCAACCGTTATTATTAACCGGATCTTTTAATACTATCTTGCAAAGTATAAAGTCAACCTTTAAACCAGTAACAACAGCAACGAGTACTCATCAGTCAACATCATTATCCTTGTCTCGTCGAGTATCATCAGCTGTTAATAATTCATATGCTTCGCAATCGTCTTCCACATCGTCGTCAACATCACTATTTCCATGTAAATACCAATCACCTGATTCATCGGTATTCGCTTGTATTACAATGATTGGAGAATCTGGACCAGAATCATCACAATATCTTGATCAATTACTCGAATATTTATTACAATGTGAACTAAATCATAGTCTACTATTCTGTTTGGATAAACTTTGTAATATGCCATTGATTCGTTTGGGTATGTAATACTCATTTTTTTTACTCGTATAAAATCGCTGATAATGACACATAAACTTGTTTTCATATTTTAGAAACAAAGAGATCGATTCAGCAAGGTCTATTAAAAATCATTCAATCAATTTTAACAAATCCAGTATCATTTGGAGTTTCACAACATTCAACATTTCAATTGTCAAATGAACAAATAGAAACGATTCAAATATCATTACAAACATTACGTATATTTGAATTTGAAGCACAAGCTGTTAAACCATTTTTATTTATATTAAAACACCGTTATATCGAACATGAGCATCGACGTATTCGTATTGAATCAATCATTACCATTACTCATTTATTAAAAAAATTGCTACTTCAACAACAACAAGCTATTATGACTAATGCAGGAACCTCAAATGAATTACGTCTTTCAGTTGGTGATATTACACATCGCATTCTAACTATTGGCGTAACAGATCTTGATCCAGATGTACGTTATAATGTTTTTCTAACATTACAAGATGATTTTAAACAATTTTTAGCTAAATCTGATAGTCTAGAATTATTGTTTTTTTCTGTACACGATGAATGTCATGAAATTAGAGAGTTATCATTGAGTTTAATAGGACGATTAAGTAATATTAATCCAGCTTATGTATTACCACCATTGAGACACTTACTATTACAGTTATTAACTGAATTAGAAATTGGATGCACATTATCTGGCAAAGAACAAGCATCAAGATTATTAGGTCAACTAATAGCTAATACACCAAGAATTGTACGACCCTATATGCAATCAATTACTCAGGTATCATCTAACATGAATTAAAATTACTGATTCATGATAATTTTTTCTTATTTTTAAAAGGCATTATTACCTTTAATCAGACAACATGAGCAACATTCAAATGTTTTAATTGCACTTGTGCGGACTGTGGGAGAACAAGCTCAAGTATGCGGTATCGATTTTGATGAACGTATACATGAATTATTTCCTATCTTAATCAATATGATGCAAGATACATCGAACTATCGTAAACGAGAAGTGGCTCTATGGACAATAGGACAAATTGTTGAAAGTATGTTCTTACTTAAGGATTGTATCATTTTATTATTTTATTATGTTTTCGTCTCTAGGTTGTTGTTATGTCGTTGAACCGTTGCAAAAATATCCTATACTACTTGAAGTATTATTGAACTTTTTGAAATCAGAAGTACCCATCCCTTTTCGTCGTGAGACTATACGTGTATTAGGCTTTCTAGGAGCTGTTGATCCTTATAATATTCGTACAAATCTTGGAAATGTACGAGGGATAACATATGATATGAATGATATAACAAGTACACATCGTGTAAGAGCTGAGGCAGATCCAGTGGAAATATCATCAAATGAATTGTTAGTAGCATCTGGTTCACAATCATTACATGATTTTTATACATCAATGGCAATTTATGTTTGTTTACGAGTATTAAAAGATCCAAATTCAACACAATTACACTATAAAGCTGTTCAAAGTATATCGATTATATTACAATGGCTTGGAGCTAAATGTACACAATATGTACCATTAGTAATACCAAGATTATTACAAATTATAGGAAATGCTGATGAAAAAAACTTAGAAGTAAGTATTCTATTATTACACACATATAATCGATTGAAGTTTTTACTAGTGTTTTAATAAGACGTAAAATGAAGTAGATTCAAAATTAAAAAGAAAATTTGAAGAAAATCATATGACAATTAGGAGCTGTATATGCAGCTAGCGTAGGATAATGTCAGAAAAACATTACTGTAATAAGCAAGCAGAGACAATATATTGAAAATATTCTTTCTTGTTATTTAAGGCGTATATTCGCCAAATCAATATAATAATAATATCGATTAAAAATGCCATTATTCCTTATGTAAATGAAATCATACAATTAATTCGTGATCATTGGGATCAACATGTGAATTTACAAATATTGTTAATTCAAACAATTGAAAGTTTATCTCAAGCATTGAACGATGAATTTCGTCATTATATTCATTTATTATTACATTTTGTTATGAACACATTTCGTATGGATCAAAATGATGAACGTCGACATCGTGTTTTATCTCAAATGTTTATTACACTGAATAAATTTGGTAAAACATTAAAACCCCATTTCAATGTTGTGTTACCATCTATCTTGGAAATAGCATCATCACCATTAAATTCCATACAATTACGTCGTGAAGCACTTGATGTAATCGAGTTATTAGCTGAAAAAGTTCATTTGAGTGATTATGTATCAGCTATATTGCAAATATTACTGCGTATCATTCGAACAACACAGCAATTACAAGTCAAATCATTAGATATTATATGTATTATAGCAAAACAAATGAAAAAACGTTTTCTTGTATTCGATGCATTAATACAAAACACAATGAACGAATTGAAATTAACACATTCAAAATATGAACTTTTTATATCAAAATTAAATGATTCATCGTTTGCCGATGTTCAGTCAGAGTCAACCATTTCAGCTTTGATATCTTCAACTGTTACATCACCACAAACTGGCGATCCGGATCAGATTCAACGTGACGCCAAAGCAATTTATAGTATGCGTACTGATCAATTACGTCCACATTGGCTGAGTGTTCAAGTTCAACATCAATCAAATAGTAAAGATTTACATGTATGGTTAAGTAAATTACAACAATTAGTTTTAGAGCAATCACCCGTTTATCCGTTAAGAGCAATGGGTTCTCGTTTAGCAAGTAGTAATTCATCGATATTAAGAGATATGTTTAATGCGGCATTTATTTCTTGTTGGAAAAAATTAAATTATCATGATCGAAAAAGTTTAACATTATCATTGACACATGTTTTATCTATGTGTGATAAACCCGATATAATACAAACAATATTAAATTTAGCCGAATTTAGAAATCATTGTGATTTAAAATTAAAATTGGAAAAACAAGAATTAGTAGAAAATACAACGATACAAGATCAGACAAGACCAGATCAAGGAGGCGATGCCGATGAAACAACACAAGATGATGATTCAACGTTAACAGTAGAAGAACGAGATAAACGTCGAAAACTGAAAAAAACAACAGAGACACACATGGATGATGAAGAAGAAAAATCTCTGATCAATATTCATTTATTAAGTGAAAAAGCGCATAGTGTACGCGCCTACGCTAAAGCATTACGATATAAAGAAGAAGAATTTCAACATTCAGAACATTTAACACATCCCACTCAAATAACATCGGATATTGTTGAATCATTAATTAGTATTAATCATGAACTTCAACAATCTGAGGCAGCCTATGGCGCATTATTATACGCCAAAAAACATAATATTAAAATAAAAGGTTTATGGTACGAAAAATTAAATCAGTGGGAAAAAGCTTTGAGAAATTATGATTATATAAAAACCAATAATCCCAATAATATGGATATACATTTGGGACGTATGAGATGTATGCAAGCTCTTGGTAGTTGGTCAGAATTAAGAGAGTTATGTACCAATGTTTGGGAGCAAACAGAAAACATTAAAGATGAACAACCACTGGCCACATTACCATTTTCTACTAATTTACTACAAAATGAAGCAATTCGACACATGGGTAATATTGGTAACAATTCAAATACATCAATTATTAATGGGCGAGAACTGAGGAAAATATTACAACAAAAAATAGCCCCGATGGCAACACGTGCTGCATGGAGTTTAGGAGATACGAGTGATATGGAAAAATATTTTATACATATACCGGATACGAAATTTGAAGGTGCTTTTTATCGAGCAGTCGATGCAATTAGAAATGATAATTTTCGTCAAGCACAGGATGCCATTGATTTAGCCAGAGAACTACTTGATGTTGAATTAACAACACTAGCCAATGAGAGTTATAATCGGGCATATTCAGGTTTGTTATTTTTTAATAGTAAATTGTCGAGTTAGTATGAACTTTTAATCTTCATTATCCTACGTTTTATATCTTTTTCTCTGTAGCCATGATCAATGCACAACTACTATCGGAATTAGAAGAGGTTTCATATTTTAAAACATTACCTGAACGACGACAATCTATTTGTGATATATGGCAGAAACGTATGAGTGGAAATCAACCAATTATTGATGATTATCATCGGCTGTTATTGACACATTCACTTGTTTTACCCATGGAACAAGATCTTCAGTCATGGATTAAACTTGCAAATCTTTGCTGTAAATCAAATCGTTTAACAATGGCTGACTTTATATTTAAAGCCTTAGCTAAAACCGTGCTCGTTGACACCGGTAATCAAACACAATATATTCATTTACACTCAGGTAAGTTCAGTTTGGAAGAAGGTTAAAAAAGAGTCGAATTATGAGACGGCAATAATCTCTATTCAGAACTACGGTGTGTATACACTTCTACACTGTTCCAAGTTCTCGAGTAATTTCTACAGAGAAAATCTAGCTCCATCGACTGTATAGCCAGGCGGTTATTCACCTGATGGATCTAGCTAAATGTACGTTTTATCTGGTTAGCTATCTCCAACCTAGTATTGAACCGAGAACTAGGTTATCATAATTGGGAAGGAGCGGCAGGTTGACTTCTAGATTAATCATCCATTTAAACAACCAATTAAATTAGATCCTAAGATGAAATATGGTTGATAAAAGAAAAGTTATTAAGTAGATTAACCGTAACAAGAATTTAAGGATAAACTGCTTATATTAACCATATATTTATTAATAGTCAAACATTTTGTCAATGACAGACTAATAAGAAAAGTACTTAAAAATAATACAAATTAGCAAACATCTATCAGAAATATAAATAATAAGAAATACTTTTAAAACAAAGAAATTAAAATTACATAAGATTTCTCTGCTTATCAAATTCTATTTTCTACTAGTTTTCGTGGTTTTAGGTTGTGAGATGTAGAGTCATTGTATTGATTAATATGGTTTAATTTATAATTAAAGATCTCATAGGATATCCGATTGTGTATTGTAGGTTGCCCTCTGGCGTACGGCATATTTATGTTATCTATAAACTTGCGTGTAAACTCTTGATCAAAATGATTTTTGTTCATTAAATCGTTAATTAAACTTTGCAATTCGTTATGAGTAGCTTCAGATGAATCATCTTATATGCATCGGAATTCAACTAAATTCCAAACTAAGGGTAAATGTTTGATATTGACTTTACTCGTATTTAATTGGTCTTCAATCAAGACTAATTG
The DNA here is from genome assembly GCA_905250885.1 of Didymodactylos carnosus. Lineage (NCBI taxonomy): Eukaryota > Metazoa > Rotifera > Eurotatoria > Philodinida > Philodinidae > Didymodactylos > Didymodactylos carnosus. The sequence continues at coordinate 56,912 of CAJNOQ010000214.1, forward strand.
TTTTTCGAATTTGAAATGTTCACATAGTTCTTCCTAATTGTACCATTAACCGTAACAACAACCTCCTTGTATTAAACGTATTTTACATCTGAAACTAGTACTGCATGGTTGGAGCTAGTTCTGTAATAGCCAACTTAGTCGGTCGATTGAGTGAGGCGATACTCTCCCCAACCATCCTAAAGTAGATTTGAATCGTCTAGTTCTAGGTCAAATTTGTTGAGGTAGAACTAGCTTAATCGAGTAGAAAACCGTGTTACCTTACTCCAATCGCTCGATTCTAGCTCCATTTTTTTTGCTTGTATTTTTTGAGTTGTATTGAACTGAACGTCGCTGCTCCGATTAGATTAATGCGTATAAACTGATAAACAGTGTTTTGCGCACTAACAATAACATTATTTTAGCGATGAATAAGGATCCATCAACATTTTATCCTTCATCAGTACATCCGTCTCAAACATCACATCTTTATAATCTTCAAACAGCGGCAGGTTTTGGTCAACAACAGCAACAACAATTTCATCATCCATCATTAATTGATCAACAATTAGTTAAATATGAAAAATTGAAATATGACTGGAATTGTTTACTGGCCAATCGTGATCACATAATAATGATGAATAAAAAACCAGATGTTACACAATCCACTACATCAACCACAACAATGGCACCGAATTTATTGGAAGTAAATAGGCAAGATCAACTAAAATTAATTGATGACTTGAAAGATACATTAAATAAAGTATGTTTACCAGCATTGGATCAACTAAGAAAGCAAACAGCAACAGTAACCTCTACGGGAAATATCATAGTCACGAACGGTGCAACAACAGGAGCATCAACAGCAGCTGGAAGCGTCGCAGGTCCCATTGGTCAAATATCACAAATCAGCGTAAGTGTTGGAATATTGTTGTTGATCGTTTTCTTTTCATTCATAAAAATTGCATTCTCTTTTCTCTTCTTTTCCTAGAATACAATTTCACAAGGCTCGACAACACATTCATCCGTATATGTTTTAACATCCAATTTATCGTCAGGAACGTTAGCAGTATCACATCGTGAACAACGTTTACGTCATTTAATATCAAAATGTTATTTGCGTTTGGGCGCATGGCAACAGGAATTTTTTGGTATGGATGATGGATCGTTAAATGAAATAATGAAAAATTTTGAACATGCATGGACATACGATGAAAATAGTTATAAAGCATGGAACGCGTATGCCGTACTAAACTATGATGCGGTTAATTATTTCAAACAACGTATTCAAGAGTTATCACGTACGCAGCCATTAACAATACCAAGGTCTCCACCATCCCCAGGTGTTGATGGAACAGTTAGTTCTCATTTTACTACACCACCTTCTTTTCCTCTTCCACATGAGTCTTCGCCCACAGGATCGCCATTATCTTCACCACAAATATTGCCACCTACAAATGATTTATATCGTCAATTGACGGCAAGAATGATTCATTGTACAATACCAGCTGTTAAAGGTTTATTAAGATCAATTGTATTGTCAAAAACAAAACATTGTTTACAGAATACATTACGTTTATTAACATTGTGGTTTGAATACGGACAATATCGAGAAGTTCATGATGCACTAGGAGAAGGTATAAAAACAGTACCGATTGAAGTTTGGTTACAAGTGTTACCACAATTAATAGCACGTATCGACTCACCACGACAGTTAGTAAATCAATCAATCAAACATTTATTAATTGATGTTGGGAGACAGCATCCACAAGCATTAATTTATCCACTGGTTGTCGCGTCAAAATCAGTGACACGTGAACGTGAACAAGCGGCAAATAGAGTATTAAATTCAATGAGAGAACATAGTCATACACTTGTACAACACGCACTATTAGTTAGCGAAGAACTGATTAGAATATCGATATTATGGCATGAACGATGGCACGAAGCACTCGAAGAAGCATCTCGACAATATTTTGGAGAACGTAGTATTTCAGGTAAAGCAGAGTTTGATTGGTCTTAAATGTTGTATTCAAGGATAGGGCGCTTCTGTTTTGTTGTTTAATTTCAGTATTCATGACAATGTTTCTAGGTATGATTGAGACGCTGGATCCGTTACATGCAGCCATTGAACGTGGTAGTACAACATTAAATGAACGTACATTCTTAGACTCATATGGTACAGATTTGGCACAAGCAAGGGAATGTATAAAACGTTATCAACGTACAAAAGATCAACGTGAACTACATCAAGCATGGGATTTATATCATCAAGTATTCAAACGTATTCACACACAACTACCAAACATAACCTCTCTGGAATTAGAATATGTGTCGCCACGTATGTTCAAACATCTTTTATTAGGTTTTTTATTCTTTTTATTTTTGTTTTGTTGTATAGGACTTGGAACACATTGTCGAGATCTAGAATTAGCTGTGCCGGGAACATATGAACCAGAAAGACAGCCCATAACGATTCGTAGTGTTCATAGTCATATTGCCGTTATACCATCAAAACAACGTCCAAGAAAAATTAGTATAACGGGCTCAGATGGTTATGAATATGTATTTTTGTTAAAAGGACATGAAGATTTAAGACAAGATGAACGGGTTATGCAATTATTTGGCTTAGTAAATGAATTTTTATCATCAAATGATGAGACACGTCGACGTAATTTTACTATACAACGTTATTCTGTTATCCCACTAGCACCTAACAATGGCTTGTTAGGATGGGTAGCTCAATGTGATACATTTCATGCTCTAATCAAAGAACATCGTGAAAGGTCTCAAGTGGTACTTAATGCTGAATATCGTCATATGCAAACAAAAGCACCACATTTTGATCATTTACCATTGATTAATAAAGTTGAGGTATTTGAATATGCATTAAATTTGTTGGAAGGTGATGATTTAGCGAAAATATTATGGCATAAAAGTTCAAGTGCAGAAATTTGGTTGGATCGACGTTCAAATTATACTCGTTCGTTAGCTGTTATGTCAATGGTTAGTATTATATTTCGTTCAAAACTTTAGATAGATAATGCTCTGCTTCAATATAAAATATGGTCGATTTCTTTTAGGTTGGTTATATTCTTGGCCTAGGCGATCGTCATCCATCAAATTTGATGCTTGATCGTGCTAGTGGTAAAGTCGTTCACATTGATTTTGGTGATTGTTTTGAATTAGCCATGACACGCGAAAAGTTTCCAGAAAAAATTCCATTTCGTTTAACACGAATGTTATGCCTGGCTATGGAAGTGACAGGAATCGATGGTACATTTCGTTTAACATGTGAACATGTTATGGATGTCCTACGAAAAAATCGTGATAGTCTAATGGCTGTATTAGAGGCATTTGTACATGATCCCTTATTAAACTGGAGATTATTAGACGATAACAACCCTTTGAATAATCAACCGACATCTAATGTTGGTGTGGTGGGAAGTAGAACGACACCAGCTGTAAGTACTAGCAGCGGAGTAGGACTTCCACAGTCAGCATTAACTAATAATCCTACTGTTCATTTTCAACCACATTTATCAACGGTGAACGAAGAAGAGGTTGAATGTGATCATATTCAACAACAACAACAAACCCAACAACCCGGTCGATCAATACGTGCAGTTGAAATAATGTGTCGTGTTAAAGAAAAATTAACCGGTAATGATTTTCATCGTGATCAACCCGTCGATATATCTACCCAAGTCGAATTACTTATTAAGCAGGCAACATCGTATGAAAACTTATGTCAATGTTATATTGGATGGTGCCCATTTTGGTAATGAATATCAAAATTTGTTCAATTGTTTAAATATTGTGTTTGTCTTTTATTTTTTGTGAGTGCATGTACGTCTATGTCTTTTCATATGTGTTTTTTTAATACGATAACTTAACATATGTTTTATATATGAATGATTAAGTATCTTTATTACTTCTCGTCTTTTGTTTTATATTCTAGATGAGAGGAGTTTTTCTCGCGTTTTTTATACTGTGATTCAAATTTTGTTTTCTTTGTATGTTATTACTACTTTTCAAAAAAGGAATTGCAGTCGTTTTTTGTTCTTTCTGAAAGCTATTTTATAAAACATGAGAATTAAAATCATATGTATGTACCATTTCCCATATAACGGAAGAACCAAAAAGAAGCTCAAGAGTTTTGTCCTCAGACATAGTTCCTTTTTCTAGCAGAACAAATATTCTCCACAAAATTAATCTCTTTTTCTTTGTTGCCGTTGTCAGTTCTTCAGTTCTAACGTCATCTTTCCTTTCAGGCGAATAGATAGTGCAAAATCAGTAGCTCTCCAGAATAAACTGCAAGCGGCAGCTGCAAAGAATAGTTGAACATATGTTCTCATTTAGTGTGAGAAGGATTTGCTTTGTCTATAAGACTGAAAAAAAAGATGCTGAAGTGATTTAAACTTTCAAATGTTTTGTATAGAATCTGCTTTTATGAATGTACTGTGGTAACGTTTGTTACAGCTATTAGTAATACAATGAACTGTTGCTTGTATCAGCGGTGTTTTTGATAGAATGGTGGACAACGAATTTTCTTGTGGAACATTGAATTCCACGATGCTTTCTAACGTGATTTTAAAGTATCCTCGCGGCATCATGCTATACTTCGTTTACTATCATGCTGGAAGTGTTCACTGTGTTGTTGATTCCACAGTAATGAAAATTTCCATTAAAAACACTGACTATCAATACATGAACCTACGAGGATCCTGAGTTGAAATCATTCAGCGATGCAGTTTTATGGAACAACTACCAGATAACTATCAGAAGTCGAAGCGAGTCCAATTTTTCCAGATTATGTATGAATTGATTTAGGATTGACTCAAATAAAACGTTTTCTATATATTTTGAATATTTTTCTTTCGTCTCATGTGTTAGGTCGAAATCAAAATGCTTAAGTTCAGGAAAATACGAGCGTTACCGTATGAACATGGTTTATCTAACGTCATCTTTAATCTTTTATATGAATGAAATAAAGTATTGATGTTTTTTTAGCTAAATCGAATATTTTCTAACATTTAGTCGTTCCATGTTTACTTGAATTATTCAGTAGTTCGTAGTTCTGTTTTAGATGTGTCGGTTGAATGGCAAGTACTAGATGTAGAAGGAGAAAGTTCACTATATGTAACTGGTACAGATATATGAAAATATAATAGATTTTAACTAGAAAACTGATAGAAATGTCCAGTAAACAAAAAAACACAATTCCATTCTTCGTAGTCAGAAGCTACCTGCCAAAGATGGCCGCCGGTAATAATATTTTTTTCTTCCTTCTCTCTTTTCGTTTAATAAAAATTCAACTAATATCTGTATAACCCATTAAATATATGCATTCTGTTTTCTATCTGACATATACACATAATTTTCTTCTTTTGGTTGGTTTTCCCTGATCATGAAGATTTTTAAGCGTTTTTTATCTATAGTTTGTGGAGGTTGCCTTTCTCGTATTATGGGCCAGCTCAAGTGCTAGTTACTTTTCCTATCAAAAATATATATTCAAAAAACGTGTCGATTAAAATCGAAATTTATGTTGATATTTGTTATTTTCTTGTATTTTATCGAGTAAAATCATATAGAACTACTATCGAAACGGAAAGGTCGTGCCGGTTGCCGTTTTTCAAATAACTTTTTAACGAAAGGTCTTAGCGGCCTGCGGTTTTCACCATCGTATAGAGGACACTTAAAGCCATATTTTTATAAG